>JAOTQK010041764.1:0-37418 GCA_025642025.1 Rhododendron ferrugineum | reverse complement strand
CTAGAAGGAGATCCTGTTGTAATAATGAGCTTGACTCTTCATAATTTAGTTCAATAAAATGTTTATTTAACGTACCCAAAAATGGGGGCGTTACAATTTTTTTTTAATAAAATTGGTATTATTCAAAAGATAATAATAATAATACCTTCAAAATGAGTCTAATATTAAGTATATGTATGTGCATTTTGAAATAGCATCAAATGTAAAATCAAACCATTTGAACTCATAATATTATTTTTTCTCATTTACACTATCCTACCATTGTATTGGTTTGAATAATGAGTTGAAATGGAAAAAAAACATGCATCTAATGAAAGAAGAAAAAAAACAATATCGAACAATAAATGGAGGAAGAATTGGGGGGAGTTTTGAAGGTGAAAAAATAGATAATTGGGTTGGAGTTGTTGATTTTTCAAAATTATTTTTTTAATAGAATATACATTTTTGAGTCTCCAAAATGGAGAAAGAGTAAGAGACGGGTTGGAGATGCTCTAAGAAGGGTTATTTCTACTGGCCGGGAGGTTTGCTCCCATTTTGGAAGTGTGTATTCAATTCTTGAGGGTAGGTTAACCATTTAGGGGGTGAAAAGTCCATAAGGGTAGTCTCATGATGTGTTTGTGGCCGACCCTAAATGAATGAGTCTGATCTCATTCGGGTGTGGAAATAACTCCTATGTTGTAAAAAATAAGGTATATATATCACCACTCTCAAATGCTTGCACACACACTGGACCCATTCACACAAGAGAGAGAGTGGGCCCACACTCTAGTATGTTTGGCCCCAACCTCTATTATGAATGGGTATGTTGTTCTCTCTATAAAGAGTTTTCGTTTGGCTCTTTTTTTTTTATCGGACTTTGACTTATTGATTACTATACTACTACAAAACAAAATCACTCATAAAGGCCAGCTGGGTGAAGCTACTATTCATTACTATTAGCCCTCCGATTATGACTGAAAAAATGAATTAATTGTGTACTCTAATAATTAGGGAAAATGATGGCCAAAGACGTGTTTTGATAATTACCCGTCAAGGACATTTTCAGCATTAACAAATGTTCTTAGCATGTTCTTGGCGGATATTAATTATCAAAACACATCCTGAGCCGTCATTTTCCTTAATAATTAACCTGGTGTGTGTTGCACGAACATGAGCATCAGAGTCACTACAAGAAATTTGGGATTTGCCAGCGGCCACAAGCGTTGGCAAAGGTGTCGCAAAGCGCTGCTATAGACTTGTGTGCCCTATACTTAGAAAACCCTCAAACTGAACAAAACGCACTTATAAATAGAGTTGATGTCCGCGCCCGCTCGTTCGGACCAACTTCACCCTTGTCCGAACCAACATTACTGGCAATTTGACCGCTTGAGCTACTTGGTCTGGACCAAAGATGTTGGGACAAGCAAATTTGAAGCCACCCCCAAAGAGGAACTTATTGCAACAGATGGAGGGATGGATAGAGATAGAGTAGGGACGTCACTTCCTCTTCAATGGCATCCCCATCTGCCAGCAAGTTTCATGCAACATGAAATCCGGGAAATTGGGCAGCGGGGGCCATCATTCGCAGTCATTATGCATGGCCGCTGGCTCCGTATTAAGGGCCGATACGCAAATTAAAGGAATATACATACCCAGAGGTGGAGTCAAGATTCGGACACGGGGGTGACACCGGTTCAATGGAAATTGTGGCGGGCACGGCTCGGTGAAGGGACCCGGGCGGTGGCCATGTCACGCCAATTAGCTAGATCCGTGGACTCATGGGTCGGATGGGTCGGTAGTGCAACATTCCATGGGCTTCTGTCGGACCAGGTTCGTTCACCCGTGGAGGAATCATGGACCGGGATACAGGTCATAGCTTTCAGTTCGGCGGCGTCCAAACCGAACCAATTAACAATTCTATAGAAGTCTGAGTACAGCCGGATTATTTCGATCGGCAGAACCGACAACCACCGAGCCACCCCTGCTCCTTGACTTGAAGAGGAAGTCAGGAAGAGTCTAGTAGGAGTGGCAGGAGACGTGGCACTGTTTTCCCTATTGTAGGAGCGGATCATGGGGATTGTAACAAATCTATGATTGCATAGCCTGATTCAACGCCGAGATTGGCGGACTAGTCACTTAGCGCGTGGTGTATACACGTGGATTGATCTCCACACTACCTTTGCCTATAAAAGGAGTAATCCCCCTTGAGAATAAGGTAATGAATTCTTACCCTCTGAAACCTTAGAACACTACTAAAAAGCTCTTCTTACCTCTTACTTACTTGACCGTCGGAGTGTCTATCCTGGACTCCCACGATTCGGGTTTGGGCTTTAACGCGAGTGCTACTCGTACAGGTCTCATCCACGCTCAAGAAACACCAACCTAGCCACCCTTCCACTCAAAGTTCGACTGGAGAACCTTCTGACTCAGATCTTTGTGGTGGAACACTTTCTCCTCACATTCTTTCTTCCTTTGCTTTCCTCGTTCAAGGATGACAGGCGTGGACGAATGACTTCTCGGTCTCGTGCACTTCATTCTGAACCCCCAAACTCACCAAGCCTCCTCAACAACTCAACAAGTACGAGCGGATCTGGGGCTCATGGGAACCCCCGCTAGGGGACCCGATGGCTCCGTAATGGTGGGTTCAACCGTCGTAGGGACGAGTAGCCATGCTGCAGGAACAACTTCATTTCATATCAACGAAATCAACCGCACGGCGGCTAGCCTTTACCCAATTCCACCTCTTCCGCCATAGCTCCCAATGAGTATGGCAGAAGAGTTGTTGTGGCTAAGGATGCAGGTGCAAAAGCTTCAAGCGCACCAGGAGGTACCTCCCGTCTCCAGATCTAGGGGGCGACGCCGAAGGAAGAATGCAGTCCATCCGTCTTAAATGGCTGACACTGCCAAGGCCTCCGCCTTCACAAGGCTCAGCCCACTGTGTGCCTAGACGCTAGTGGACGCATTCATCTGGAGTCCAGACACCGAGCGAATTCTCATAACGAGCCGTCCGGCGATGGCCATGCTCGCTGAGCGCTCACACGAGACCCTAGGGAGGGCGAACATCGGCCGAGGTGGCACCTCAGACCGACAACAGGAGGAATGATGCAAGAAATTCCCACGACCATCCCACTAGGTCTCATGATCGTCGGGATGATTGCTACGTAGCCTGGTCTGGGGACCGGCGACATGAAGACCGTGGGAAAGGAGTGACCACCCATTCACGACAACGTTCGCAGGAGCACTCCGCACGCCATTCCCAACGACGTTCACCGGGGCATTCAGCATGCCATCCCCAACAGCATTTGCCGGGGCACTCTGCCCATAATTCCCAACGGCAATCGCCGAGGCATTTTACGGGAACGTCTCAAGCATAAGAGGAGGACAGCCAGGGGCTGCTACCAGAGGAGAGGTGCGAGGTTAGCAGCGGTGGTGGAGCCTTAACTATGGTGAACACTCGAACCGGTGAGAGAACCACCTACCGAGTGGCACAACAGCACATGGTTCCACCCCCAACGAAGGAAAATGTGAAGGTAACATCGGGGCCCAAGAAGCGGAACTCACCTGTGCCGAGTGTCGGCGACCGAGGACCCTGAGTATCACTTTCTGACAAAGCGTTCAAGGGACGCTGTCCACGAGACATACGTCGCACCTTCGACAGTCATTGTGTCGAACCTTCGGGACACGGCTGTAACCACAGCTGAGAAAATAGGGTCGCCTTTTTCTAAGGCCATAACGAAAGAGGTTCTTCCTTCCAACTTCAAGGTCCCGAAGTTCAACACCTATAATCCGAAGTCGGATGCTCCGACCCATGTGCAGCAGTTCAGATCAATGGCTACACTCTGCGGACTTAGCAAGGCTATGATGTGCCAAACTTTCTCTTTGAGTTTGCCGGACGCCGCCATGATGTGGTACACGCAACTCAAGTCTGGGTCAATCAATAGCTTCGGCGAATTGGAGCGTTCTTTCACATCTCGGTTTGTCGCGAGCAATCGGCGGCCGAAGACTATTGAAGCTTTGACAGACTTAAGGCGGAAGGTCAGCGAATCGCTGAAGGATTATTCGGATCACTTTTACAACATCTACAATCTGGTTGAAAGCTGTGACCAGAAGTTTGCCGCCACCTCATTTAAATGCGGCCTTGATCGGACCTCCGATCTCTCCAAAGAGTTGATGTTCCGGCTGCCAAACGACATGTCGGATCTGATGCAAACCGTTGCCCGTTATATTGAACTTGAGGAATATATCTGTGGCTCTGGTGTTGCAGAAGTTGCCGACCCGATAAAATTGACAACGAAGGAAGTGAAGAAGCAAGTTAACACCGTTGCCAAGAAGGAGGGCACCGGAGTTAGAGGAAATAGGGCGGCGGCAAGACGTGGGACTAACCGCCGAGCGATGGACGAGACCATCTTGCCATCACCACCTATTTTAGAGAACTCATCTTCCGTATACTCCGAGAATGCAGATGACTGCCTAAATTCTAATGGCCTATAGGAGCAGCGAAAAAATTAGGAACTGCTGATGGGCGTGAGCCGAACCAAAGGGTGTACTGTTCATTTCACAATGAACAGGGCCATTATACGACGACATGTCAGCCGTATAAGATATATCTTGAAGAGCTTGTCCAGCAAGGGAGGATGGATCGGTGGATTGACCGGACCAAGTTGCCGAATGCAGGAATTCAGCCGAGGGCTAGGGTCTTGGATGGCGTGGTACAATGCATACATGGTCCAATGGATCAAAGCCAGGCCAATGAGCTCCACAGAGAATTATATCAGCCTTCTTCCGATGAGGTGATGGTGATACAACCATCTTCGAAGCGTAAGATGGATGTCCATCACACGTGAGAGATCACGTTCATCGAGCAGGATATGGAAGGGGTGTCTTTTTCCCACAATGATGCTCTGGTCCTTTCAATACCTTTCCAATGGAAGATGGTTCGCCGAGTGTTGGTCGATCAGGGTAGTTCGGTGGAGATCCTGTATTATTCTGTGTTCAAGGCCCTTGGCCTCACCAAGGCTCAATTGACCTCGGTGGACGCCCCCTAGTTGGCTTTACTGGGATTCCCGTTGTGGGCTGCCCGCCCGAAAAATATGTTTTGATTTGAAACAAAACCAGAGATTCTGGGTTCGATCCCCAACAGAGTCGCCACTGTGGGCTACCCGCCCGAAAAATATGTTTTGATTTGAAAAATTGAAAGAGTCGCCACCCGGATTTATGGTTCGCCACCCGAGAAACCGTTTTGATCGAAAATAGTTGATTGAAATTGAAAACCAGAGATTCGTTTGAGGGTTCGGAAGCCACGTTACGAGAGGGGAAGGGTTTTACGGCACCCCTCTCGCCCGACGCGGAGTCGGTCTCTACTCAATGTTTGTGGGATTTTTAATAAAAATGTTTTGTTTCATTAAACCAACTAGCAAGTATGTACAAATACCAAAAGATAGTTGTGCATGCATGTGCAAGGTGTATAAGGTGCGATAGGATGATGAAGTAAGAAAACCGAAAGAACTGTTACTGGAATCACTCTCGAGCGCTCGGGAGTGGTCCTGAGTGCTCGGGAGTGCTGTCAAGGCGCCCTACAAATTTCGTTAGCACAGATATAGCATGATATTCTTAAACAGAAACACAAAAGCTATTTAAACATGAATATGCTCAGCAGAGGGTTTAAATGGCCAAGAACAAGTTCTAGCCATCCAAACCGTGCCTCCTTGCTACTGGAAAATGAAAATAACTAGGCTCTGGAAGGGCCAGTTTACACCCAGTGTCTATTAAGAACAGAGAATAGAATAAATAGTGACAAAACAGGGTTATGGTGACACCAACACTCCTGAGCGCTCGAGAATGGTCCCGAGCGCTTGAGAGTGAGTACAGTGTCCAGAAAAGGTTTTGTTTCCATGTGTTGCTCTTGTTCTTGTTGCTTAAACTAAGATCAAATGAGCTCACAACCAGTATGAGGAACTAGCATGAGCCCTCGATTCCCCTCAGAAATAGAAAAACAGTGGATTATGAAGGTGTTTATACCTTTACTTGACTTGAAGTTGGCTTCTTGGACTGATTTTGGTGCTTGAGAATAGTTAGAAAATAGTTTGAGAAGAGGAAATTTAGGCCTCCATTTCTCTTAGAGATTTTCTTTGAGAATAGGTGATTTTTCTTAGAAAATGGAGATTGTTTTGAAAGAATTTGAAGGAGAGTTTTAGAGGCTGATTTTTGGCAGCAAAAGGGGGGAGGAGAGACTGATTTTTCGTGCCCTTGAATGCTAGCACAATGGGGGTATTTATAGGCAAACATAACCTATGGTTTGGAAATAAAATGAAAGATTAAAAAGTTTAGGAGGGAAAATTCTCATGATGAGATGCCCTGCAGGCTCAGGCATGCCTCTGCAATGTTCAGGTTTGAACTGCAGGGCTAAAAAGTCTGAAAAACGTGGTCAAAGGTCAAGCTCAACATGCATTGGTCTGTCATCACTCCCAAATGCTTGGGAGTGGCACTCCCGAGCGCTCTAGAGTGGTCCCGAGCGCTTGGGAGTGGCTGCCCAACTTCAGCGGGCCGCCACGGACACTCTCGAACTCGGTTTTGGGTGTTTTTCGAAGCGTTGGAAAGCTCGTTAAGTCCTCTTTCTAACCCAATTGGTTGCATTCAAATATATTTTATACATTGAAAAGTGTGCCGATTTTACCCTCAAGGTGTCGGGAAAAATGATGGTTTTGATTTGTAAAAGTCCAAGAGACGTCGTTCAAGCTTTAGCCGAGACTTATTTTGATTCCTTTTCATCGTCGGGGAGCCTCGAGGGCGCAAATTAAGGATAATTAATAGGTCCAAATTGGGGTGTCTACACCCGTCTACCCGGTTGACAAGATATTACTCCCAGTTTATGCCAGTTCGGTACAGCTGGGTGTGGAATTCATCGTAGTCAACTCGCCAAGCTCCTATAACACCATCTTGGGCTGCAACTGGTTGCACGACATGAAGGCTATTGCATCCATGCTCCACCAATGCATTTGGTTTATCGGCGAGTCTGGACGGCAATAAACCATTAGGGGCGATCAAATGGCTTCCAAAAAATGTTTTGTTAATTCCGTCCGCTGAAATGGCAAAGCAAAGGAAGTTCAATGGATTGAGGTCCCTGAGTTGTCGGAGGGGAGCATGCTCAGCGAAGCAATGAAGGAAGCACTACAGGGACCAGAAGAGATCAATAGACCGGCTTGTGATAGAGCCTTGGAAGATCTGGTTCAAATATCAATTGATGAAGATGGGACTCGGTTCTTTTTAAGTTGGCTCGAAATTCGATGAAACCGAGCGTGATCAATTAGTCTATTTCCTCAAAGATAAAATAGAAGTCTTTGCTTGGACCCCGTATGAGATGCCAGGCGTGAGCCTGATGTGATAAAGCACTCGTTGAATGTTGATCCAGGCAGGAGGCCCATCGTGCAAAAGCTGCGCCGAGCCTCGACGATGCATACGGATGCTGTGAACAAGGAGGTTGAGCGCCTCATTGATGCCGGAGCAATTCGTGAAGTCCAGTATCCAACTTGGTTGGCAAATCCGGTGGTAGTCCGAAAGAAAAATGGCAAGTGGCACATGTGCATCGATTTCACCGATCTGAACGATGCATACCCCAAGGACTATTTCCCCTGTCCATGGATCAACCAGCTGGTAGATGCCACCGCTGGATACGCGAGATTGAGCTTCATGGATGCGTACCGGGGGTGTCATCAAATCGCTATGGACGAGAAGGATCAGGAGAAAACGGCCTTCATCACTTCCAACGGCACCTACTGTTACCTGGTGATGCTTTTTGGTATGAAGAACGTTGGGGCTACTTTTCAATGTATGATAGCCCTGCTGTTCAAAGGGATGCTCGGCCGGGTACTGGAGGCGTATATCGACAATATGGTTGCTAAGAGCAAGGACGCGACCGACCATATTATCCACCTCGGCGAAATATTCGACGTATTGAAGAAGTTCGGCTTGAAGCTTAATGCCGAGAAGTGTGCATTTGGTGTTGGATCTGGCAAGTTCCTTGTACATTTGGTCACACACCGAGGAATTGAAGCCGACCCAAGTTAGATAAAAGCCATCCAGGAACTTAGGGCCCCAGCCATGATGATGGAGGTCCAGCGTCTCGCCGGCATGGTTGTTGCCCTTAACCGTTTCATCAGCAAGTCCTCCTCAGATGTCTGTCGGCCATTCTTTCAATCAATTAGGGTAATAGCCGAAGAAACTTTATTTGGACGACGGAGTGCGATCGCGCTCTCGCCGAATTGAAGGTGTGCTTGTCCCGAGCCCCATTGCTTATAGTGCCGAAAGAAGAAGAAGAGTTCTACCTCTACCTCGCTGTATCCGAACATGCCATAAGTGCGGTGTTGGTTCGGCAAGAAGGCGCCGAGCATGGGACCGAACAACAGCCAATTTACTACATCAGCAAGACGCTGCTGCCAGCCGAGACCCTCTACATGCCTATCGAGAAATTGGCACTCGCGTTGGTCACGACGAAGAGGAAGCTCTTGCCATTCTTCTAGAGTTTCACCATTGTGGTCATCACCGAGTACCCATTGAAGACCGTCCTTCGGAAGATGGATTTGTCAAATCGGCTTTGCAAATGGTCCCTGGAGTTGGCTAATTTCGATATTCGTTATCAGCCCCGAACGACGATCAAAGGACAAATGCTGGCAACAATTGTCTCCGAGTTCTCTCCTGGCGTAGTCCTAAACGAAGAGGGCGATGAGCCGGTTCCAGTCGATGACTCAGCCGTGCCAGCTCCCGGACCTCGGTCGACCCACCCAACGCATGCTGAGTTCATTACAAAGCGTCCCATCCCTTCTCACCGAGCAAAGATTTTCACCGACCACAACCGGCGTCTTCACGACGATGGTGCGTCTAACAACCGAGGGGTCGACGCCGGGATAGTGTTGGTATCACCGAGCAGAACAATGCATGAGCATGCCCTCAGCATTGACTTCCCCGCTACCAACAATGAAGCTGAGTACGAAGCCCTAATCGTCGGGCTAAGGTTGACCCGACATATGGGTGCCGAAGTAGTCCAGGTTTACAGCGACTCTCAGCTCATTGTAAAGCAGCTCAATGATGATTACGAAGCCAAGGATGCGCGCATGAATAAATACATGAGCCAGGTCATTGCTTTGACTGTTTTGTTTCAAAATGTGTGCTTTGATCATGTTGGTAGGGATCTTAATTCACATGCCGATGCTTTGACCGGCCTCGGCGCCGTTTGCGCCGAACATGATGGTTGTCACACAGTTGTCACACAATAGTCCTTGGTGAGGTTCCTTTGCCAAGCTTCGAGCCAGAGCTTCGGGAGGTCATGGAAATTCATTTGGCTCCAAGCTGGATGGATCCTTTGATCTCCTACTTAAAGTATGTTACTCTTCCCACCGATCGCAAGGAGGCTCATAAGATTCGCTGCCAATCTGCCTCATATTTCCTCGATCCCTCTGGTGTCTTGTATCGCCGATCTTACACTGGTCCCGACCTTCGTGTGGTTCACGAGCAGGCGGTACCAGGCATCCTCAAAGAACTCCATGGTGGGAGTGTTGGATGCCATACCGGCGGTCGATCCTTAGCTGATCGTGCCCTTTCTCAGGGTTACTGGAGGAAGAAAATGGTGCACTCTGCTACTGAGTTTGCCAAGCAGTGCGAGCCGTGCCAAAAACATTCTCTGCTACATCATCAGCCGACTCTGCACCTACAACCAGTCTCCAGCCCTTGGCCCTTGGCCCAATGGGGGGTTGACATCATTGGCAAGTTGCCTAAAGCCCCTGATGGTTTCACACACATCATCACTGCCACTGATTATTATACCAAGTGGGTGGAGGCCAAGGCACTCATCACGATCACGGCTACCGATGTAGAGAATTTTCTATGGAAGCAAATCTTCACCAGGTTCGGCGTGCCGTATGCCATTGTGTCTGACAATGGCACCCAATTTGTGGCCGATGCTATCAAAGCTCTGTATAAGAAGCGTGGTATTCACATGAAGACGACCTCCGTCTCCTATCCTCAGGGCAACGGTCAAGTTGAAGCTGCCAACAAGGCCATTTCCGCTAGACTAAAGCGCCGACTCACTACTAAGCGCGACAAATGGGCAGCTGAGTTGCCCGATGTGTTGTGGGGCTATTGCACCACTCCACGGCGTGGCACCGGCTGAACCCCTTACTCTATGGCGTTTGGCGTTGAAGCAGTACTCCCGGTGGCGGTTACTCGCCCTACAGCTCGAACTGCTACTTTCGACGTCCCAGCGAATGATGCCATGTTGGCCGCCGAAGCCGATCGTATTGATGAGCTCTGAGATAATGCCCACGTTAAGTATGCAGCCTATCAGCAGCAGTTGGCTCGGAGCTATAACAAGGACGTAAAGACCCGGCCCTTCAACGTTGACGACCTTGTCTTTCGGCAAGTAGTCCAAAAGAAAGAATTGAAGAAATTCATGCCCAAGTGGGAGGGCCCATTTCGGGTTGTTAAGAAGGTGGGTTACGATTCCTATGAACTCTCCAAGTTGGATGGCACGGCTATACTGAACCATTGGAATGCACAGCTGTTTAGGAAGTTTTATGCTTAAGTCTTTTTAACTTTTCTTTTCATGTCTTGGCTACTTGTGTAGCCTTCAGCAATTTTTCCGTTTCAATAAAGCTCTTGTTTGACAATTCTTTGTTTTACGATTGGTTTGTTATCCTCGGTGAGGTTATTGTGCTCTCAGTCCTAGTTAAGACCTGAAGGGCACCGAGGCACTCTCTTTCAGTTCCTGTTCGACGAAATGGGGCATGCCATATCCTGAAGGGGGCATGCCCAGCTTTTGCCTATTCTTTGCTCCGACAGAACCTTACCTGGCTATAGGTTGCTACCGAAGCAAGGGCTAGGTATGGCATAAGCTGGGGCTGGAACAATATCAAACCATGTGTATGAAGTGCAATACATGGGTGAGCATGCATGAAGTGTAGAAATATGGAACAAGTAATGAAGATAAAACTACTTCCATTGAACTTAAAATTCTTACAAAAACTAGGGCTCAGCAATAGCAAACTGTTCTTTACCGGCCCTAAGTACAAAAAAGGAGGAAAATATAGATTCTAAGCATTGGCTAAGGGATCCGGCTGCTCGACTGGAAGCAGGTGCCTTGGTAGTTGCACAGGCGGCACCACTGGAGGTTCCCTTCGGTGATCAATCTCGGGGACCTCGGCGTAGTCAAGGCCGACTTAGTACCTAAGAAGGAAGGAGGAGTTGTGGGTCTCCTCAATTCCCTTCAACTCTCCACCCTTGTAGGCCTTCTTGACCAGGCCTTCCACCTGCTGTTTATAGTGCTAGTTGGCCTCATTGTAGCCAGCGTCGCTGGCCTCCTCCAGCAGTCTCGACAAGTCCTCATTCGAGCACTTCTTCTCCTCTAGTAGCCGGTCTCTCTCGGCCTTGAGATTTTGGACCTCGATCAGTAGTCGATCCCTCTCCTCCAGCCCAACCGCCGCATCTGCAACCTTTGTCTCTAGTTCGTCGATCTATTCGGCGGCCACCTTTGCCTCATCCCTCTTCACCTGGTGATCCCCCCTGAGGGACCTCCTGGTCTCAAGGAGGGCATCCATGTCGCCGAAGGCCTGGCTGACACACTGCTCGGCCTTCAATAAAAGAGATGGTTAGCATCTGGAAAGGAGAATACTAAAGGGAATTCTAGACAAAGTGGAGGTATACCTTGGCGAGGAAGAGGCACAACTTGGCCATGTTGTTGGCCTTCCCAGTGAGCAGGTTTTCCATGTCTTTTGGGAGGGCCACTCCTTTAAGAAGGGTCATGGCCAGGAGGGGATTGTCTGCCAAGCTGTCATCGGCAGTGATCACATGCCCATCTGGGCACTCGAAGTCCGGCGTAAAGATGGCTGGGGACTCGGTTGGCTCAGTGATATTAGCCTCAGCATGGCCAACCCCGACGATCTCCACGTCGTCCTCGGCAGTCTTGGCCCTCATCTCAGCCCTTCGGTCCTCCCCCTCACTGGCCGAACGGCTCGATCTTCAATGGCTGGAGTGGGGTGGCTGGTTGGAAACATTGGCAAGAGGCTGATCCTGCTGCTCTGGCTGCTCGACCGGAATCTGCTTCGACTGCTCCTGTCGGATCAGCAGGTTGGAGGTGGAGAGATCCTTGGCCAGGTATTGCATCTGAAGCGCGTCGCCGGCGATGGTGGCCAGATCCACTATTTTCCTCACCATCTTGCTCTTATCCTTGCGGTGAGCGAATCCGGCGTAGGTGGGTTCGTAGCCGAGCAGGGTCAGTGCGTCCCAGTCGGCACATCGAAAGAGAGCGATCAAGTATGGCCACCTGCTGGTGAGAAGGAGTCCTTTGTTTGGAGCGGAGTAGTCTGCATGTGAAAGAAGTGTCAGTATGGTGCATATGAACGGAATTAAATAAATGTCAGCAGGGCTGCAATGGGGTAAAAGAAAGCATGGAGACTAGTACCAGGTTTATCCCCACCGCCGGGGAACCCTCGCATTCAAGGGACTTTGTAGGGCCTCTCTATCACCGAGCCCGTCCTAGTGGAGAAGGGAAAGTCAAGGAAAGGGTTGATTGGTCCTCACTCAAAGTTTCCGGATACCTTCACCAAGACGTTCCCCCACTTCTCCGTATCATAGAGACGGTCCACCAGGTGGTCGAACCACTGCCGCGTGGTCAAGTAGTACTTGTCGTGCTTTGGGTTCCTTGATTCCACGTACATCAACATCAAGTCGCCCAAGGTGAACGTTAGGTTTTTTGATTAGGCCAGCCTCATTACCGAGCACAAGATGCGCCAGGTGTTCAGCCCGACCTGGATCGGAGCAAGGGTGTACATCTCCAGGAAGTATCGGAGGAAGGAGCTCATTGGGAACATTACCCTTCCCTCGGTGATGGCGTACAGTGGGAGAACGATGAAGTCTTCATCGAAGGTGATCCTATCGCCGGTGACCCTCTTCACTAATACGTCGTCCGAGATCTCGTACTTCATCCGGAAGTCGTTGGTGAAGCCCCCTGGTCCATCGCCGTAAAGGTGGTTGTACGGCATGGGCCCAAGGCTAGTGGGCAACGGTGGAATGAGGTTGATATCCCTCGGTGGATTGGGCGGAGCATCGGGCATGTTCGGCGATTGCCCCGCTGATGTTGATGTGCTGGCTTGGGCTCCGGTAGCTGTGCGCTCAGCATGAACCTCCTCTGGTTCGGAGCTATATGGGATCATCTTGGCGGCTTCATAGAGAGAATCGCCCCGGCCGTAGAGCATGTCCCTAGACGACCTGTCATCTACTTGGAGGGGAGCGTGGATCCCGGGGATGATAGGTTGTCCGGCTTGCCGAGCAAAGTTGCTCGAGCTTTCGTTGAAACTTGTTCGACCCATCCGGTAACCTCTGCCGAGGCTCTGGATGGTCTCTTGGAGGTTCGAATATGCCTTTGGATCTACGTTCGGCAAGCAAGAGTTGGGAGAATCCACCATGCTAAAGACCTAAACAAAGAGGAAAAAATGAAGTCAAAATCCTACTTTAGCATGGTTTCACCCTTATTGGCGTACCCCCGGTGGAAAGCCTACGGTCCCCACCGGGGGTCACTCAATGATGTCTTCCTTGGCGGGAAAAAGCACGAGGTCTCACCAAGTTCTACTCCAAATCTTGACAAGGATTGAGGATCCTCCACCGGAGTTCGAATAAGGACCACCATTGGTAGTGGTCCAGGCGGTGGAGCATGGCCAAGAGAGGCTGCAAAACCTCATCGGAAATAAGGGAGAAAATTGAGTTTTTGTGCAAAGATGTGCCATTAGGCGTGTTGGGTGCTATGGCAAACAAAAAAAATGAAGAAACGAAGAGATCGGAGTTTACTTGAAAGAGATGAAGCGAGACGACGGTAGGCGGTGGTGAGATGACGGACTCTGGAGAACAATGGAGACGAGAGAAGTTGTAGAGCAAAAGAGAGAGAGCAAAGAGTATTTTCTCTCTCGCCTCCTCTCCTTATATAATGGACGAAGGGGGAGGGTGTAACCCTAGGGGTCGCGCACCAGAACCGAAGCGACGCGACCCCATCCACTGTTGGAGCGCCACATGGAAAGCCTGCACTGACCCGTACTCGCGGCGTTCCCCTTTTAGCCATGTGGCACCATACGCTGCTTCACGTTTAAACCTGACCGTTCGATCTTTGAGCCAAGCAGTCCCATCAGAGCCCTCTCTACAGCAAATACATGATTACTCCGGATTCAAAACGCCTCCTCGTTTCCTCTTGATGGCTCGACGAAAACTGCTCGGCGTACCTATCACAGGTTGTTCTCTCAGGAAAATACTAGAGGAACCACTGGTCAACTCCTCCCTTCTTTTGCCCAAGGATGGAAGAAGTTAAGGGGCTATTGTGGAAGGCACGGCTCGGTGAAGGGACTCGGGCGGTGGCCATGTCACGCCAATTAGCCAGATCTGTGGACTCGTGGGTCGGATGGGTCGGCGGTGCAACATTCCATGGGCTTCTATCAGACCTGGTGTGCCAGACTAGGTTCGTTCAACCGCGGAGGAATCATGGACCGGGATACGGGTCATAGCTTTCGGTTCGGCGGCGTCCCACTGTAGACACCCCAATCTGGACCTCGGAGGTTCTTTAAACGCCCCAATGATGAAATAAAGGAAACGATACCTTTGAGAGCTTGAATGAAGGACTCCTTCAGCCCATAAGCCAAGTTTGGCCCGAAAGCCTAAAACCCAGATAAGCCTGAAAGCCCTTGACTAAACTTATAACGCCGCACGGAACACTTCTACATCGCACGGTGTAATAGAATTCATTACACCGCACGCAGTCATGAGGTTAACCGCACGACATTTTAGGTAAAGTGCACCACCACAGTCAAAGCGGGCGATCTCCTTGACGTTCCTCAACGCCGGTAAGAAAGAGAGGTGTACCCGATTGCGCCTATTAGGAAACAGGGATGCACCGAGCATATACAGCAGGAAGCACCTAGCCATTTACTCCTCCTGGGCCGTGCCCACCGGAGTTTCCGTCCAAAACCCTAAAAGCTGAGCATACTGGGCATCCCCCCTTCTCTGCCCTCAGTGCGTGCCCCAACATCAGCCTCTGAAACTCGGCACTCCTCCCCGTCGTTGCGTCGTAAGGGATAGGGCCACCTCTGACCCTCAGACCAGTGATCGCCTAGAAGTCCAGTGGCGTCACTATCATCTCACCGAAAGAAAAGTGGAACGAGTTTGTTGTGTCCCACCACCTCTCGGCAAATGCCCTCACAACTTGGCGATCATTGCTCGCCCTTGTTAGCACACTGACAAACTCTCCGAAGCCCGCCTGCCTCACTATCTCCCTCACAGCCTCAGGGAGCCTCTCCCAGAACTTCAATACATCAGCCGCCCCACCATAACACGAGATTGTAATTTCTTGTTGCAATGAGTTGACAATATTCAGTAAACAGGTGCAATATTCAAGAGAGGTATAACATTCAAAGCAAGGAAATAAAAACATCATGCATTGGAATTGAAATGCAAGTATTTCAAGTATACCTCGTCTCGTCGCAAAGAAAGGTGCTACTGTGGGTCTCTCAGGACCAAGGTATCGTCGTACGTGGGCCTCTCCAGCCTGTAGGCATCCAAGAGAGAGGGCACCACTACGTGCTGGAAGGGCACGTAGGTCACCTCGCTGTAAGCTCCTCGGCTTACAAGGGCCGCTGTCGCCTCATCCACAACGCTCCTCCAAGGGGCTACCTCACCCCCAGCCTCTTCCTCGCCCTGTGGCTCCCTGGTAGCCCTAGCCTCGAGCTCGGCTTGAAACTCTCTCTCGCGAGCCTCAAGTAAGGCCACGGCCAACCCAGGCACCCCCCGTAAATTCTCTACCAAGTCCTTCAGGGACGTTGCCTCTAGGTAGTCGCCCATTCCTATGTGGAGCGACGACCTTGCACCCTCACCACTACCGACAAACATGGCCGGTGTCTCCCGCTCCCCCACCGGCTCCTCCTTGACAATAAGGTCCTTCCCCAAGTCGGCCCGAGGCTGTCTCATGGGAGAGGCCTCCGACTCCTCTGCTGCCATCTCCAAACTACCACCACCGTGGACTTCCGCGGCCCTCTCCTCCGAACAACCAACAACCTCAGATTGGCCCGCGGCCTCGTCCTCGCCCCTAGGCTCCATTGCACCCGAGCCCTCTATAGCTTGGCCGTCACCGGCCGCCCCTCCACTGCCGTCACTGTTGCTGCCCGCCGTGGCAGCCGCCTCCTCGACCATGGCTATCGAGACCGGAGTCTCTGGGACCTCCCCGATCACCGTGTCACCCTCCGAAGGGACCGAGGATGGTGTAACCTCAACCCTTGGTGGTTGATCACTACCGGGTACGTCAATATCTTCCATGATCACAGAGGAAGAGAGAGAATGCCGAGAGAGAGAGGTGATCGGGAGAGAGAGAGAGATGATCGGGGGAGAGAGAAAGAGAGCAGAGAGAGACGAGAGATAGAGAGCAGAGATGATCGAGAGAGAGACAGATGTCGAGAGAGAGAGAGAGGCGCGCGCGAGAGAGAGTTTGAACAGTGGGGCGTACTGTGTACGCCTCACCCGTATATACCCCCCCTCGAACCGGTTCGTCTGGAATTAAATCTGGACCGGGTTCAAAACCCACACCGCCGCATGACATTTCGACTAGGGCGCACGGCACAATGATCTGGCATGCAGAATTCTTGGGTCCTAAACCCTGTTCAAAGCTTATTTGGGCTTCTCAAATTCATTTTAGGGTCCCGTGCCTATTTGATGCTTCGTTTTTAAAACTTGAACCCTAGTTGTTGCACCGCGCGCCGCTCCGTGGCTCCGCACGACGTTCTGGTTTATTTTGACAGTTCAAATTCTTAGAATAGTTTCATGGTGATCGGGACTGTGATGCTTCGCGTATTTGAGGCTTCGTGCAGGAATGAAGAAGAAAAGCAAGCAAATAGATAGGAGAGAAGGGGACTTTTCATTCCATTCATAAAACCCGGGGTGAACCCCGAGAATTTTACATTACATTCATGCAAAAAAAAAAAAGAGAAAAAGAGAAAAAGAGAATACTAACAAAAGAAAAATCCTACTGCCCCTTTTTCGTCTTTATTCTCCACCTCAGTCGCTGCCCTCGCCGGAAGCGCCGTTCGCTCCATCCGACCGGTCATCAGAACCGTTCGAATTCCCTTCAGAATCCTATGCAGTATCTTCGGACCTGCACTCCGGCGCATACTCTGGTCATGCTTGTCGTCCATCTGGTCAAAAGCAAAATCCTGGAGATTGGAGACAGCCCGACGAAGGGTGCGGATCGTGGAGATGAGCCTCGCGATTTGACAGTTAAGTTGCTCGATCTCTTTGCGATAAAAACCCATTTCCGCCTCCAGAGAAATCACTCGAGCCACGAGGCTGTTATCCGCCATGGAACTTGTTTTCGCAACTTGTTTTTGAGAAGCGTAGGGGGGATGAAGAGACTTGAGAATTTTTGATGGTGGTGCATGGAATGAGGCACCACCATGCTTATAAAGAGGCTACAGCCGTCGAAAGGGCACGCCTGTATTAATGGGTACCCTTAAACCAGCCAACTGTTCTTGGAAATCAAAGAGTTGCATGGGAATTTGAAATGTCGCGCGTTACAATGCTGAGCCGCACGACATTATGGCTCTACAGGATTTAATCCTTTTTCTCGGAATTCGATCAAACCAGCCACCAAAATCCCCTTGGGAATGAAATATCCTAGCCGTCTAACATTGAAAATCTATTAGAATGTTGTGCCTAGGTCAAAGGATTAACTTCGTCCCCCCGGACTCGCCATATTCACGTTTTTCGTCCCCTGAGACTGGCCAAAGTTTTGGGATTTACTCAAATTTTTGCCTCCTGAGGGCTCGTCTCGTCTCGAATTTTCGCCTCCTGAGGGCTCGTCTTGTCTCGAATTTTTGCCTCCTGAGGGCTAGTCTCGTCTCAATTTTTTGCCTCATGAGGGCTCTTCTCATCTCAAATTTCACCCCCTGAGGGCTCGTCTTGTCTCAAATTTTGCCCCCTGAGGGCTCGTCTCGAATTTTCGCCTCCTGAAGGTTTGACTCAACTCAAATTTTGCCTCCCGAGGGCTCGTCTCCAATTTTAACCTCCTGAACGTTTGTCTCGACTCAAATTTCACCCCCCGAGGTCTCGTCTCAAACTTCGCCTCCTAAGGGCTCGTCTCGAATTTCGCCTCCTGAAGGTTTGTCTCGAATTTGTCACGCTATTTGCGCTTGTTTCATGACACTCGACACCACAGACACTAATCTTCTCAAGTTTATCGCATGATTTCGTAATTTGTCCTTCGGGACTCGTTTTTACTTGCATTGTCTCAATTGAACTACGTTGGTCTGATCCCTATAAACAAGGTACGTAGGCAGCTCCACGAGCGCGACCACCATTATCATTCGCTTGTACTATGGTTTTCATACGCATTTTTGTTTCTGTTTAAAGACTTTAGAGCAACAGATTGGGATGCCTATTCTTTAAGCGTCACTCGTATCAACCAATGGTATTCGAGTTCCGTTAAAGAGGGACTACTGTAGACACCCCAATCCGGACCTCGGAAGTTCTTTAAACACCCCGATTATGAAATAAAGAAAACAATACCTTTGAGAGCTTGAATGAAGGACTCCCTCAGCCTTAAAGCCAACTCTAGCCCAAGAGCCCAATAGCCTAAAACCTAGATAAAATTGAGAGCCCCAAACTGAACCTTTAGCGCCGCACGGAACACTTCTACATCGCACGGTGTAATAGAATTCATTACACCGCACGCGGTCATGAGGTTAACCGCACGACATTACAGGTAAAGTTCCGTCTGGCTCAAAAAGCTGTTGGCCACGCCCACTTGAGCCACAAGTACAAAATGGCTTAGCTGAAAAGGCTCTTCTAGCCCGCCCAGGAAATGCCTCCACCATTTGAATTCCAAATCCTTGGCTCTTGCTTATAAATACACCCCTCTACTCAAGAGAAAGGGGTCCCTTGGTCCCTAACCTTTCTCTCTCTTCTTGCCTTTACATCCATTCTCTACTTCCAAGCCTTGAGAGTGTGGTTCCACACGACATTCTCTAGGCATTTTGCTCCATTTTTCTCCTCACCATCAAAGTTAGTCTCTTACTAACTTTAAGACCCCATCCACCAAAACATCCAACGACCACTCACACTCATTCTCATCTTTTCTCACCCGATCTTGTCTTCACTCATCCATCATCATCCATCTCCATTCAAGCTCAAGATCAAAGGTAAAAAAACAAGTTTCCTTGGGCTAGGTCCTGTCTTGGCCCCTGAGGGGACTTTTCTGTAGTCAGGCTTAACCCTTTTGGTTAAATACTGACTTAAAAACCATTTCCAAAAACTAAAACAGCTACTGCACTGAGCATACCACGCCCCGCGGCGTCCTGGTGGGTCACACGGCGTAGTATGTCCAGGCGCACAACCTTTTCATTATTTACTGTTTATTCATTCAAGCTGTCTGGATCATGATCATCCTGCATCAGGCCTGCTTGTGTTGCTGAGGTACTGTCATCAGTATTTTCAGAACAGGACCATGTCCACAAGCCATGTCTTATTTCACAAATGGGGTTTTCTCAATCATCTTGAATGATCGAATATATTTCACACCCATGGCTTGAAGAGATGGTACTGTTCCTGGATAAATCAGTAGTTGTATACCTGCTGATGTCTTTAAATAACGACGCACGTGATATACGATATGTCGGGCGTTGTTCTGGGTATTGATGACAGTCTAATAGTAGAGAAGGTAAACCGCACGGCATACCATAAGGTCGTGCATGACATAATGGTAAGCCGTGTGAGAATGGTTTCGATCTGGACAACTTATCAACCAACTATTTCATTTCACAGTATCATGCTCTTATCATTCCTGTACATTGAGCACCACATGCACGTCAACGTGATATATTTTCCCATGTCCTTTCCCCCCTTACTTGTTTATTGAAGGGTTTGATTTTTCGAAAGATTTTCACAGTTTTCCCCTTTTGAAAATGTTTAGTAGAGACCGGTTTACCGAGCGAATAGGGTGCTTTTCAACAAAACCTTCCCCATTCGTAACGTGGTTTCCGAACCCAAAATCTCGACGTTTTCTCTAGACCAAAAGCCTTTTTCAAAAGAGTTCTCGGTTTCTCGGATCATCCATCTCAAAAATCCAAGTGGCGACTCTTCGAGTGCGCGCCGGGCGCATGGGAGCCCAACAACAGGATGCGCCTCAACCCGGCCAAATGCACGTTTGGAGTCACTGCAGGGAAGATGTTGGGGTTCATGATCACCACTCGAGGCATTGATGTCGATCCCTCAAAGATTAAAACTATTCTGGAAATGGAACCACCACGGTCCGAAAAAGATGTAAGGAGTTTTCTTGGCAAGATACAGTTTATTAGCCGGTTCATTGCTAAGCTAACTTTGACTTCTGAACCAATATTCCGCCTGCTCAAGAAGGGAGTGCCATTTGAATGGGATGACAAATGCCAGAAAGCCTTCGAAGCTATCAAGACCTATCTGCAGAATCCACCGATACTGACACCACCTGTAGCAGGAAACCCTTTGATCCTGTACCTGTCAGTCACCCCATCCTCAATGGGTTGTATGTTTGTACAGGAAGGAGATGATGGGGTTGAAAGGGCTATCTACTATCTTAGCAAAAAGATGGTCGGATGCGAAGAGAATTATACTCTGTTGGAAAAGACATGTTGGGCACTTGTCTAGGTTTCAAAGAAATTGAGACATTACATGCTAGCCTATCCAGTGAGGCTCATTTCTCGAATGGATCCCCTTAAATACCTATTTGAGAAACCAGCTCTTACGAGAAGGCTAGCGCGATGGCTACTAATGCTAGCTGAGTTTGAATTAAAATATGTCACCAGGAAGTCTGTAAAAGGAAGAGCAGTTGCCGAGTTCTTAGCCGATTGTCCAATTGAAGGAGGCGAGGATGCAGAGTTTAAGTTTCCTGACGAAGACATAATGACTACAGCTAAGGATGTTTGGCAGCTACACTTCGACGGAGCCGCTAACCAGAAAGGATGTGGGATCGGTGTGTTGCTGGTTTCACCCGATGGATCGCATTTCCCGCTCGCTTTCAAACTAAACTTTGAAGTCACCAACAATCAGGCGGAGTACGGAGCTTGCATTGTGGGCATGGAAGCTGCCATTGAGATTGGCATAGAGAAGTTAGAGGTTGTGGGGGATTCCAACTGTAAGGACCCATAATTTCGGAAATTATTTAAAGGATTATTTGATGTTAGAAATTGAAGAAAAATATGGAATTTGTTGAATTATTTGATTTGGGGTCAATGTAAGAAGGTTGTTTATAGAGGGGTACTTGTGCAATTTGTAATTTTGTTAGTATATATAGGTGTGGTTGTGGTTGTAGAGGAGTAAAATACTCCTCCCACTCTCTCTCTACTTCCCGGTCTCCCCCTCTCTCTCGGCTCCTCTCCCCTTCTCTTGTTCCTCCATCAAAACTCAACCTCCATCCTCAAAACCCATATCAATCAACCTCCAATCCATCATCTATGCGTGTTTTGGGGCTCGTGCTTCGTTGGCTAGGGCTCAGAGGAGATGTATTTCTCTCGGTGTCAATTTTGGAAGTTAGGGCTCGCGAATCTCTTAGGTTCGGCTTTGATAATCTTGGTAGGGATTTCTTGCACTTGCACTTGCTATATGTTTAAGTGTTGATTTTGCACCTTGATCGTGCTTTGAATTGTGGGTTGTTGTTGGGGTTTTGTTTCCTGAAAATCTGCAGAAAATCTGCTCGAAACGACGCCGTATCGATACGGGCTTTTTGCCGTATCGATACTATTTCAAAACCGTTGCCTCCCTCTCTGATCGCATGTGGTATTGATACGACCATTTTGGCTGTATCAATACCAGGAGCTTATCGACAGTTTTTGCTGCTTTGTTCCAAACTTCGATTGTTTTGACCCCCGATCACTTCTAGCACCTCTTAAACATCTTTAGACCATTTCTAAACTCGATTGTTTGATCTGTATTGACTCCTTGATGTTTCCGTTCCCGAGACGCTTTTAAAACGTAACTTTAGTATCATTGTAAGCGGAGGATGTATCGTAAGGTTGGTTAAGGGTGTTGTAGATTATGCGAGGCATTGTGGTGAGTGTGAATGGGTAGAATGGTGTCCGTCTAGTGATCAGAAAGGTAAGACCGAAATCCGTGTCCTCATGATCCGTCTTGTTATTTTTTTTCTTTTATTCCTTTGGTGCTTATTCCATGAGGTCTAGGTACCGATATTAGCAAGAGGTATGCCGTAGGGTGGTGATGGGTTGGTACGTTATGTGTGGTGTTATGGTATACTTAAAGGGAAGGGCGTGTATTAATTTATTAGTCGGAATCATGATATGGTTGACAGTTTGGAACGTTTTGAAATGCAATCACGTGGTGGATTGGTAGATTGTTTAGAATGCTTGTAGAGTAATCGATGTTGTGATTGAATTGTTTGGGATGATTAAATTGTGATTCGTTGATCAACACATAAGGATATGACGAGGTATGACGCTATGGGCATCACTTATACGTGATGTGTCCCGGAGATTATGAATGGGCATCACTTGTATGTGATGTGTCCCGGAGTATATAAATGGGCATCACCTATATGTGATGTGTCCCGGGGTACGTGTGATACATGCGAAAGCCTTGATTGGTGAGATATGAGTTCTTGAGAAAAAGAAAGAAAGATTGATTTTTACTAAATTGGATTGTTTAAAAGGAAAAAGGATTTTTGATATAAAAAAAAATCCTCCGGCATTCTTGAGCGAATCAGCGGTTTTCGGTATTTGTACACAGAATCAACGGACTCCGGCTATTCAAGCTCGAATCAACGGAGCTTGACCATTATAGGTCATGTATTTCTCTACATCCACCTATTTGAAAACAAAAGAGATTGATTCACGGGAAAGAAGATGTTGATGACTAATGATGAGGAAAGGTAGAACGATTATGAGAATGTGAACGATTGTGAAATCTTATGTGATGTGATGAATCGGTTGGGAAACTAAATATTGCTTGATAGTGATTGATGTGGGGACGTTTGTGTTACTGGTATGGCGTGTGAGATGATAGGTATCGTCTATAGGATTGTCTAGAATCCTTTGGCCATTGTGAGTTGCCTGTTGATAGCCATATGATCCTTGGGCATATATGTCTTTTCCTCATTCACTCTTGATGCATAATCCGGCATGTTTTCCTATAACTTGTGTATAGTTTTCTCTACTGGGCTTGTGTAGCTCAACCTATTATTTTTAGGTATATTGCAGGTCATTGACATGGAGTGCTTGGAGTGCATGTTTGACTTCATCTTTTTGAAAGCTAACAAGGGGGAACTACTTGGCATCTTAGTAAAACTCTTTCGAAGATGTAATTGTAATTTCGACTATTGTTAAAATCATTTTGGCTATGGGATTTTGTAAACTCTTAATCCTCTCTTTCAGTACTCGTACCATGACAATTTGGGGCCTTCGAGCCGGAGATAAATTCTTGAACTTGTTTTGTGATTATAAGAAAGAATTGTCTTTTGGGGTAACACTTGTACTTATGCGAGGATTTTATTATCAAACGTTATTATTATTTATGTTGAAAATCGAGGACGTAACACCAACCTGGTCGTATCACAAGCTAATTGCGATTGGAAGGTCAAGGAAGAAAAGTTGAAGCCGTATCACTAGGATCTCGAGGATCTTATCCCTCACTTCAGCAAGGTGACGTTTACGCATGTCTCGAGGCTCAAAAACCAATTTGTAGATGCTCTGGCAACGCTGTCATCCATCGTTGAAATTCCTATTGGTGTGAAGTTAAGGCCAATTGTGATCGAACAAAGGGATACACCAGTACACCAGCATGTCATGGTCGTTGACGAGCCTAATGATGGTCACCCTTAGTATTATGACATTTGGAAATTCGTGAAAAGAGGAGAATACCCTGCCGAAGCAAACAAGAAAGACCGAATTGCTCTCTAGAGGATGGCAGCTCAATACATCATCTGCGGAGGAAATTTGTACCAAAGGTCAGACTGTGGCGTGCATAAGCTTTGCATCCATGGTGCAGAGGCTAAAAGGGTAATTGAAGAAACTCATGAAGGGGCATGCAGTCGTCACATGAACGACATGATGCTCGCCAAGAAGATTCTAAGGCAGGGATATTTTTGGTCCACCATGGAGACAGAATGTGTGGAGTATGTACGACGTTGCCACAAATGCCAGATCCATGCCAACCTCACACATGTCCCACCATCCGAGCTACATCAAATGACTTTTGCTTGGCCCTTTTCAGTATGGGGGATTGACGTCATTGGATGGATCGTACCAGCAGCATCCAATGGACATAAGTTTATCTTGGTGGCTGTTGACTACTTCACAAAATGGGTAGAAGCCGTTTCTTACGCCACCCTGACCGCGGTTCAAGTTGCTCACTTTATCAAGCAAAATGTCATTTACCGGTATGGAGTCCCTCAGGCGTTCGTGTCAGACAATGGTGTCCATTTTAAGGGACAAGCTAGGGAAGTCTTGGATGAGTTCCAGATTCAAGTACACGAGTCAACAACCTATCGGCCGCAGACTAACGGAGATGTGGAAGCAGTTAACAAAAAATCAAAACTATTTTGGAAAAAACTACCCAATCCGCAAGAAACTGGCATGAACAGTTGCCACTAGCTTTGTGGGGATATCGTATGTCTATACGTACACCAACAGGGGCGACTCCTTACTCTTTGGTCTACGGTATGGAAGTTGTACTTCCCATTGAATTGGAGGTTCCATCTCTTCGGACTATGATTGAGTGTGAGGTCCAAGAGGCAGAATGGCTAAGCAATCAGTTTGAAGAACTCATGTTGTTCGATGAACGTCGGTTGAGAGCTCTCTATCACATTTAGGGGTACCAGAGGAGAATCGCGCGTGCATTCAATAAGAAAGTGAAACCTAGGGACTTGACGGAAGGTGACATGGTGTTGAAGGAAATCCAGGCGCTAGTTTACGATCCACGCGAAAAGTTTCGACCAAAGTGGTCCGGGACGTACATCATCAAGACCATTCTGTTCGGAGGAGCTACACAGCTCATTGACTTGGATGGAAACGAATTTTCAACTTTGTTCAACCTAGATCAACTTAAGCGCTACTATCCCTGAGAGAAGCTCGCTGGGCTGAAAACCGCAAGGGTGGGCAGTCCCAGGCAAAAATTAGAGCAAAAGCCTGCTAGGTTGAAAACCCACAAGGGCATCCTAGGCAAAAGTTAAGACACACAATAAATGAGCTCGCTAGGTCGAAAACTCGAAAGGGCGGTACTAGGCAAAAGTTAGAGCGCAAAAGGAGAGTGTCAAAACCAGAGCGAACCTTACCCTGAACTACGTTATGACCTGATTCCTTTGCTAAAAGGATACGTAGGCAGCCTCACTATGAGGCCCGGTCACAATCAGTCAAAATAAAAATCCAGGTTGTGAGAATTCGAAGCACGGAATCAAAGAAGGGGAAACCCTACGTAACTCATTTTATTACGAATAACTGCTTCTAGTACATAAGGTTGAGCACGACTTTCCAAAAAAAGAACAGTGCAATGTGGTGAAGGCGGGTCCACAATTTATTCTATGGTCAGGGTAGTAGGATTGAGTTAGTTTCCTTGAGCTCAGCCCTCACGGTAATATTCCTCCTGAGCCATTTCCGGTAGCTCCCACGTACCGCCACAGATGGGTAAGGATGAGCATCAATAACCTCGTGAGTTCTCCAGAATTGCTGGTAGTTGCAAAGAACGGAGTGGCAAAAGAGAGGCAAAATGACATCTACCAAAACCTCTGTACGCGCCTCCTGTCTCAGACCAAGCTGACGCTAAATCCGATAGGGCATGTAGAAGGTGAAAGCCTCCAAGCCCACAAGGACAACCCACTAGGGGCCCATGAAGTGCACTGTCATAGGTGGAAGGTCTAGCCACGGACACCTCCAAGAAATGGTCTCAGCCCGCAGACGCTTGAAGAAGTTGACCCACTTAGAAACTCATCTGTCCGCAAACTCAAAGCATCGCTGAGATAGCAGCCTAGCCTAATACGCCCAATTGCCAGGAGGGATAGTTAGTATGTTCACCTTGTCGCAAAGCCAAATCTGCAAAAAGAGAGAAAAACAAGTAAGAAATCATAGAAAACCAAGCCGAGCGTTGAGGTAAAACGAGAACGTGAGAAAAACCCAAAAAAGGAGAGCTGAGTGAGAAGCCTACCTGTAGAAGGAGAGGACTACCCCCGAAAGTCTCAGTCTCTCTAGAACGAACCTTGTCTAGACCCATCAAAGTCTCGGCCAAAACCATCGGAACCACGTCCTTTCGAGCCTCGATCTGAACGGCAATGCTAACTAGCGCTGAGCTAGCATGACTAGCAGAAGGAACCAAGAGATAAGCGGCAAGTAAGCACATACAAAGGGCAGTCATGCACCGAGTTTGATAGGTCATGTCTGAAAGATCACCGGGAGGAGAGAACATCTCAATAAGTCGCATTACGTTGAGACGACCATCGCTAATTAAGTTGTGGGTAGCACCACCACTCAGTCCCAGAACTGCAGCTAAGATCTTGTAGATGCTTTCGCGCACCGGAGGGATGATGACTTCTCCCGAGCCGAAGCCGCCGAGGTATGCACGAAACTCCTCCACGGTAGGACAAAGCTCTTGCTCGCCAAAGCGGAACACATGGACCTCTGAATCCCAGAAACTCGCAGCTGCCCTCAAAAGCTCGGGGCGGAGACGGATGTTGCGAAGGTACCTCATGGAATAGAGACCATGAGCCCGAAAGTTGAGCCAATTGACACCCTCCATTGAAACTAACCATGGACGAAGGGAACCGATGAGCGAAATAGCCATAAGGAGGAAGAGGGAGCTTTAGAAAGAGGTGAGTTGAGTGGGATGAGAAGAATTTGAAGTTCAAGGCCTGGATTTATAGGAAGAATGGAGGAGACAACTTCAACTTTCAAAGAGCCTTGGACTTCCAAAAGTGCAAATTTTTCATGAGTCTTGCATAGGAAAAGGCTTGGTCATAGCCTAAAAGCACAATGCAGACATGCATTGGCTCAGAAATGCCATTGCATAGGTCAAACTTCAACCATCGTGCAATCTGTCTCGGGAAGCAGCAAACTGTCAGGAAAATAGTCATGCGCGGCAAAATGGAGAGACACACGGTGTATTAAACCCGGAAAATCAGCGCGGTGTAGCATTGATGTCCCGTGGAACCTTACGACATAACGCACAGCGTTTTGCATTAACGCGCGACATATTAATGTCTGCATTTATGCAGGTTTTGACAGCAAGGGTAGGAAATGAATTTGGGACATCTCAGGGCATCGCTAACCACCAGAACACACTCCAACAAGTATTTGGGACTTCAGGGAGGTTTCGCTTCGGGTCAACTCTCAAAATTTGAAGTTGTGGTACAAAAAGTCAATAAAATCCTATTCTTAAATCGTGTTGAGGTGTCAAATCGCGTTTCGAGCCGTTTCAAGTCGCCTCTTCAAGTCACACAAGTCACAATGATCAAAAGTGACTTAGTCCGAGTTTCGGTTCGAGTCCTGGGTCAAAAGTTGAAGTGGTCACCCTTCAAAGTTGACGTTTTCCTAGTTTTCAAGTATATTCCAAGTATGAGGTTGAACTTTTGGGTTGTGCTTTAAGTTTTGGAGGTTGTCATTATTGTATATAGTCGTGTTCGAGCCTGTGTCAAGGGTGTTTGTGTAAATTCTCGGATATAGCGTCAATTTTTCAAAATTCATTCAATTACTTCTTTGATTTCTCTTTCTTTGTCAATATATTTCCCATTGCAAACCATGTATCGGATGCAGTTTCGTGATCAATGACTAGTTGTACATTCCGGTAGGTGTCCTAGTTACTCAATTTTCTTTGTATAGCAGCAATAAAAGAAATTGAATGCCAAAGACATTGAAAGAACATTTCTTGTGCATATATATAAACCCAGTAGCATCTACGAGTTGAAGTACATAACAAAACAAGGCATGCAAGCCCGATGCTTAAAATCCTATCTACCAAGGGCAAACAGGCACCCTACATAAGGAAGCACGCAGGCTCCACCAAAAGGCAAAAAGTAAAAAGAGGAGACTCAATCCTCATTATCACCATCCTCGCCCTCCTCAGAGACCTCCTCCTCTGCCTCGGAGCTAGCAACCTCTTGATTGTGAGTAACCCTGGGCATGGTACTCCCAGAAGTATCTTCTAGGTCAATGTTCGTAGGCTCCTCGGTCTCGTTGGAAACGGCGATAGGCTCTTCTTCGGTGCCACCGGAGAGTCGCTGCCTCTTCGATGGAGGCTCCTCCCGAGAGCCAGCGGAAGAAGCCTGTCGCGCTGGCATGCGCACAGACTTCCGGTGTAGTCCCTGTTATGCCCCTCCTCTAGCCTGTAATAGCATAACATTCATATAACATTTGCATCATAATAGGAAAAAAAAATTGGGGTGGGGGGGAGGGGGGGTTAAGAAGTTAGGATTAAAGGGTTTACCATTGTCTCTCCGGCACGAGGTAGTACCGGTGGGGGATGGCCCATGGTGTGCTGCCGCACAAGCTGCTCCAGGCCCATCATGGTCGCCGCCATCTCCCTAACGTACTCCGGAGTCGCCTTCGCAATGGAAAGGTTAATCAGAACATGCAGTGATAATAGCAAGCATGCAAAGCGAATAAAGGCATGTCATACCTGAGCAAGGAACTTCAGAAGATCGACGGTAGGACGTGGAACCTCCACAAGGCTAGGGACTCCCTGGGCAGTCACTACGTCCATCGTCCAAGAAAGTGCAGGCAAACTGGTCCCGCTCGGGCCCTCACCGTCACCACAGCTTCCACCTCTTCTTCCTCCATTTGCTCTTCTTCCCCCTCTTCCACCTCTACCACCATGAGCCTATTGAGTCGCCTCCCAAGCAGTGCATATTCCGAAGCTCTGCATCAAATATTGAGCCTGGTACTCTGCGTAGTCAGCACCCGCCTAGAAGAGCTGCTTCAGCTCAGGGTCTGGCCGCGTGAACTGCTCGATCTCCCTCCGAGTGTACTGACTCGTCCTCTGCACCAGAGGAGGGAGTGGCCTAGGGACTCAGAAGGCGTCCAGCCTCAGCGACTGACGTGATACCCGGTCACCTAGGTACCACTGCCAGCCATAAGGGGACTCTAAAAGCACTCTCCCCCTCGCCACCTCCTTGCTTTGAACAATGTACGGGATCTCGAAGTGGTCCCAGATGCGCCAATGAATCTGTAATCAAGAGCGGGCAATATTAGCAAACTATTCGAGTTAAAATGGACATGAAGGTCGAGAATTGAACGCATAAAAGTGCATTAGTACCTGATCCAAGACGCAGCTCGTCCAAGAAGAGGCGGTAGGCATTCAAATTGCCCTTTCCCTTCTTCACTCCTCAAAACTCCTTCGACCAGCGTAGCGCTCGAGGGAGTATCACGTCGTCAGGGCACGAAGTCTCAGGAGGGTACATACCAAATACCTCGTACGTCCAAAGCTGCAAATCAAAGTGTCAAGAGTTAGCACAAGATATGCGATAAATAGCTAATTATCCATGAGAGAAGTTTTAAGATATACCTCCCAGACTCTCCAGTAGCCGCTGAGGCTCTTCCCTGCTCCTCGGGAGAGAGACCCCATGAAGGCATAGCACGCCCCCAAAGCTGCACCGCCCTAGTCAAAACGGGCGATCTCCTCGATGTTCCTCAGGGCCGGTAAGAAGGAAAGGTGTACTCGATTGCGCTTGTTAGGAAACAGGGACGCACCGAGCATGTAAAGCAGGAAGCACCTCGCCATTTGCTCCTCCTGAACCCTGTCCACCAGAGGCTCCGTCCAAAACTCTAAAAGCTGAGCGTACTGGGCATCCACCTTCTTCGCCCTCAGTGCGTGCCCCAGCATCAGCCTCTGAAACTCGGCGCTCCTCCCCGTCGTGGCGTCGTAAGGGATAGGGTCACCTCCAACCCTCAGACTAGTGATCACTGAGAAATCCAGTGGCGTCACCGTCATTTCACCGAAAGAGAAGTGGAACGAATTTGTCGTGTCCCACCACCTCTCAGCGAGTGCCCTCATAACCTGGCGATCGTTAGTCACCCTCGTCAGTATCCCGACGAACTCTCCAAAACCCGCCTCCTTCACCATCTCCCTCGCCGCCTCAGGGAGCCTCTCCCAGAATTTCGGCACTGCGGTCACACCACCATAGCACGAGATCGTAATCGCCTGTTGCAATAAATTGACAATATTTAGTAAACAGGCATAATACTCAAAGCATGCATAATATGCTAAAGCAGGGGAATGAAAGCATCATGCATTGGAATTGAAATGCAAGAATTTAAAACATACCTCATCTCGTCGCAAGGAAAGGTGCTATTGTGGGTCCCTCAGGACCAAGGACTCGTCGTTTGTAGACCGCTCCGGCCTGTAAGCGTCCAAAAGGGAAGGCACCACTACGTGCTGAAAAGGCACATAGGTTGCCTCGCTATAAGCTCCTCGGCCCACAAGGGCCGCCGTCGCCTCGTCTACGACACTCCTTCGAGGAACCACCTCACCCTCAGCCTCCTCCTCACCCTATGGCTCCCCGGTAGCCCCAGCCTCGAGCTCAGCCTAAAGCTCCCTCTCTCGAGCCTCAAGTAAGGCTGCTGCCAGCCCAGGCACTCCTCGTAGTGTCTCTACCAAGTCCTCAAGGGACGCCGCCTCTAGGTAGTCGCCTATTCCAATATGCCGTGATGATCCCGCACCCTCACCACTGCCTACAAACATGGTCGTTGTTTCTCGCTCCTCCATTGGCTCCTCCTCGACAATGGGGTCCTTCCCCAAGTCGGCCCGAGGCTATCTCACGGGAGAGGCCTCCGTCTCCTCCGTAGCCCTCTCTGAACTACCACCACCATGGGCCTTCGCGGCCCTCTGCTCTAAACTAACCGCACCCTCTGATTGGCCCGCGGCCTCGTCCTCACCCCTTGGCTCCATTGCACCCGAGCCCTCCGTAGCTTGGCCATCACCGGCCACCCCTCCTTCGTCACCACCGTCACTGCCCACTGTGGCAGCCGCCAAGGCCATGGCCCCCACAGTCATGGCTGTCAAAACCGGAACCCCCATGGTCTCCGGAAACTCCCCGATCACCGTGTCACCCTCCAGAGGGACCGGGGGCGGTGTAACCTCAACCTTTGGTGGTTGATCACCACCGGGTACCTCGCTACCATCCATGATCGATGTACGAGAGAGAGAGTGCAGCGAGGGAGAAAGAGCAGAGAGAGAGATGATTGGGAGAGAGAGAGAGACATTGTGAGAGAGAGAGATGATCGGGGGAGAGAGAGATGATCGGGAGAGAGAGAGACATTGTGAGAGAGAGAGAGAGAGCAGAGAGACGAGAGAGAGAGAGAGAGAGAGGGCGCAAGAGAGAGAATTCAAACAGGTGGGGTGTACTGTGTACGCCTCACCCGTATATACCTCCCCTCGAACCGGCTTGTCTGGAATCAAATCTGGACCGGGTTCAAAACCCATGCCGTCGTACGACATTCTACCTAGGGTGCACAACATATCAACCTGACATGCAGAATTCTCGGGTCCTGAGCCCTATTCAAAAGTTATTTGGATTTCTAAAATTCATTTTTGGGCCCCGTACCTATTTAATGGAACATTCTTCAAAAGTCGAACTTGAATTGATACGCCGTGCGCCATTGGGTAGCCCCACACAACATTATGTCTATTTTGACAGTTCGGATTCAGAGAACAATTTCTGGGTGTTCGAGGCCGTGACGTTTGATTCATTTGAGTTTGTTTAGAAGCAACAATGAAGACAGACGGAGATAGATGAAAAGGGGACTTTCATTTCATTCATTAAATCGGGGTAACCCCCGGTGATTCATTACATTCAAAAAAAAAAAAAGAGAAAAAAATAGAAAAACAAACACAAGGAAACTCCTACTACCCCCCTGTCTTTTCTTCTTCTCCATCATCATCCTCAGTCGCTCCCCTCGCCAGAAGCGTCGTTCGCACCATCCGAGCGGTAGTCGGAACCATTCGGATTCCCTTCGAAATCCTCCACGGTATCGTTAGACCAGCGCTCCGGTGCATACTCAGGGTCGTGCTTGCCGTCCTGTTGGTCGAAGGCAAAGTCTTGAAGGTTGGAAACTGCACGGCGAAGGGTGCGGATGGTGGAGATCAACCTCGCAATTTGTCGGTTGAGTTCCTCGATCTCCTCGCGATAAAAGGTCATTTCGGCCTCCAGGGAAATCACTCACGCCACCAAGCTGTTGTCCTCCATGCTGGAAAGCCTTGAGAATACCGTGTTTTTGAGAAGAATAGGGGAAATTCGAAGAGACTTGAGAATTTTTTATGGTGGTGCATGGAATGAGGCACCACCATGCTTATAAAGAGGCTTCGGCCGTCGAAAGGGCATGCATGCATTAATGGGCACCCTTAAACTAGCCGACTGTTCTTGGAAATTGAAGAGTTGCATGGGAAGTTGAAACGCCGCTCGTTGTCATGCAGAGCCGCACGCCATTATGGTTCCAAGGGATTCAATCCTTTTTCTTGGGATTCGTTTAATCAAGCCATCAATATCTTCCCTAGGAATGAAATATTTCAACCATTTTGTATTAAGAATCTAATGGAATGTTGTGCCTTAGTCAAAGGATTAATATCGTCCTCCGGGACTCGCGGTATCTTTCGTCCCTCGAGACTCTTCGTATTCGCGTTTTTCGCTGTATTCGTCCACCGGAACTTGTTATAATTTTTCAACTTCCAGGATTTACCACGACTTTTCGTCCCCCAAGACTCGCAGTATTTTCATCTCGTCTCAAATTTCGCCCCTTGAGGGATTTCGCCCCCTAAGGGCTCGTCTCGAATTTTGCCCCCTGAGGGCTTTTCTCGAATATTGCTCCCTGAGGGCTCGTCTTGAATTTCGCCCCCCTGAGGGCTTGTCTCGAATTTCATTTCCTGACGGCTCGTTTCGTCTCAAATTTTGCCCCCTGAGGGCTTGTCTCAAATTTTGCTCCCTGAGGGCTCATCTTGAATTTTTCTCCCCTGAGGGCTTGTCTTGAATTTCGCCTCCTGAGGGCTCATCTCGTCTCAGATTTCGCCCCCTGAGGGCTCGTTTTGTCCTGAATTTTGCTCCCTGAGGGCTCGTCTTGAATTTTGCCTCCTAAGGGCTCGTCTCATCTCAGATTTTGCCCCCTGAGGGCTCATTTAGTCTCGAATTTTGTCCCCTGAGGGCTCGTCTCGCACTTACGACGCTATTTGCACTTGTTTTGAGAAACTTCATGACACTCGGCATTACAGGCACTCAATCTTCTCAAGTTTATTGCATTATTTCGTAATTTGTCCTCCGGGACTCGTTTTTACTTGTGTTGTCCCATTTGAACTACGTTGGTCTAATCCCACAAACGGGCTACGTAGGCAACTCCAAAAGCGCGACCACCATTTTCATTCGCTTGCACTTTGGTTTTCATGCGCATTTTTGTCTCTATTTAAAGACTTTAGAGCAACGGATTGGGATGCCTATTCTTTAAGCGTCACTCGTATCAACTAATGGTATTCAAGTGTCGTTAAAGAGGGACTACTGTAGACACCCAAATCCAGACCTTGGAGGTTCTTTAAACGCCCCAATGATGAAATAAAGGAAATGACACCTTTGAGAGCTTGAATGAAGGACTCCCTCAGCCCAGAAGGCAAGTCCAGCTTGAAAGCCTAAAACCTAGATAAGCCTGGAAGCCCTCGACTGAACTTAAAACGCCGCACGGAACACTTCTTCATCGCACGGTGTAATAGAATTCATTACACCGCACGCGGTCATGAGGTCAACCGCACGGCATTTTAGGTAAAGTTCCGACTGACTCAGAAAGCTGTCGGCCACGCCCACCTGAGCCGCAACTACAAAATGGCTTAGCTGAAAAAGCACTTCTAGCCCGCCCAGAAAATACCTCCCCCATTTGAATTCAAAATCCTTGGCTCTTTCCTATAAATACACCCATCCACTCAAGAGAAAGGGGTCCATAACCTTTCTCTCTCATCTTGCCCATACCCCCACTCTCTATTTCCAAACCTTGAGAATGTTGCTCTAAAAACATTCTCTAGGCATTTCTTTTCTTAAGTCACTCCATTTTTCTCCTCACCTTCAAAGCTCAACCTTTTACTAACTTTGAGATCCCACCTATCAAGATACCTAACAACCACTCAAAACCACACCCATCCTCTGTCATTCGTCCTTGTTCATGCTCATCCATTGCCGTCCGTCTTCCTCCGAGCTCAAGATCAAAGGTAAAAATCAAGTTTCCTTGGGCTAGGCCTTGTTCTGACCCTGAGAGGACTTTTCTGGAGTCAGGCTTGACCCCTTTTGGTTAAGGTACTGACTTAAAAATCATTTTCAGAAGCTAAAATAGCCACTATACTAGGCATAACACGTCGCACGGCGTTATAGTGCGTCGCACGGCGTTATAGTGCGTCGCACGGCGTAGTATGTTCAGGCGCGCGGCCTTTCATTGTTCACTATTTATTTGTTTAAACTGTCTGGATCATGGTCATGCTTCAGCAGACTTGTTTGTATTGCTGAGATACTGCTATCGGTACTTTTCAAAATAAGACCATATCTACAAGCCATGTTGCATTTTCTAAAAGTGAAGTTTTCTTGATCATTTTAAGCAATCAAATGTATTAAAAATAATTTTATATTCACGGCTTGACGAAATGGTACGATTCTAAAACGGGTCTGGATTTGTGTATCCTCTAATATCTTAAGGAATGTCGCACATGATATACAATACTCCAGGCGTTATTCTATGTTCTGATGACAGTCTGACAGCAGAGAAGGTAAGCCGCACGACATATTGTAAGGCTGTGCGCGGCATTATGGTGAGCGTGTGATGATGGTTTTGATCTGGACAGTTCGCTGATCAGTTATTTCATCATACAACATCATACTCTTATCATTTCTGTACAGATAGCACCACGTGCACGTTAACGTGATATATCCTACCATGTCCCTCCCCCCTTTATTTGTTTATTGAAGAGTTTGATTTTTCGAAGGATGTTCTAAGTTTCCCCCTTTTGAAAATATTTAGTACAGATCGGTTTTACCGGGCGAATGGGGTGATTTTCAACAAAACCTTCCCCATTCATAACGCGGCTCTCGATCCCAAAATCTCGACGTTTTTCGCTAGACCAAAAGTCTTTTTCAAACGAGTTCTCGGTTTCTCGGATCATCCATCTCAAAAATCCGGGTGGCCACTCTTCGAGGGCGCGCCGGTCGGGGAGCCCACACCCACCGAACCAATTAGCAATTCTACAGAAGTCCAAGTACAGCCGAATTATTTCGTTCGGCAGAACCGACAACCACCGAGCCACCCCTGCTCCTTGACTTGAAGAGGAAGTCAGGAAGAGTCTTGTAGGAGTGGCGGGAGACGTGGCACCGTTTCCCCTATTGTAGGAGCGGATCATGGGGATTGTAACAAATCTATGATTGCATAGCCTGATTCAAAGCCGAGATTGGCGGACCAGTCACCGAGCGCGTGGTGTATACGTGTGGATTGATCTCCATGCTACCTTTGCCTTTAAAACAAGTAATCCCCCTTGAGAATAAGGTAATGAATTCTTACCCTCTGAAACCCTAGAACACTACTAAAAAGCTCTTCTTCCCTCTTACTTACTTGACCGTCGGAGTGCCTATCCCGGACTCACACGATCCGGGTTTGGGCACTAATGCGGGTGCTACTCGTACAGGTCTCATCCACGCTCAAAAAACACCAACCTACCCACCTTTCCACTCAAGGTTCGACTGGAGAAAGCACAGCATTGCAGAAATCTAATTTCATGTTGTGTGAAAAAATATGAAGAAAAAATTGAAGTATAAAGTCGTATAGTTAGGTTTTGTCATGGGTTTTTTGCTTTGAAAAAGAAATAATTGCTTGCTTCAATTCTCTTGTGGTATGCAAATGCAAGACATTACGATATTAATTTTGTTAATCCGAACACACCATTCTCGAAATTCCATTTTTTACAGTATTTCTATAAAGTATTATTGTAGCTTTTTTCATACTCGTAAATACCTAGTCGAACCACATTAGTTAACCTTTAAAAAAAAATTATGTGTTCGAATTGGTCAAGGAAAAAATTAATTTCCAAATGGGTCACGTTCTCTTTCGATTAGTGGGAAAAAAATTACAAATCTTGTAAGAACTTGTGCAACAATTGAGAGGGAGACAGAGAGAGAGAGATTGAAAAAAGAAAAAAAAAACAGGTTGCAAACAAGGAGATTCGAACCCTAGTACTAGCAGTATGCAACATAGGGAAAGCACTTTGCCACTCTTAACAAGCTGGCTTTTGAGAAAAATTCTTCAAGTATTAATATTTAAACTTATTACGTGTAAATTTTTTTTTTTTCAGAGTGGGAGTGGCACGTGCCACCTCCCCATACTAGCTCCGCCCCTGTACATACCTCGACACATTTGTACTCTAGCTAATTTATGATATTGCTGCATGGAAATTTTCACCACAGGGGAATAAAAACAATTATTATCTAACCACAAATATCTATACAAATATTTTACACACATACTCACATATTTTGGTGGGGCCTACACACTAGAAGTGTAGCTCGTGTGAGGCGCCCCAATGTGAATGTGAGTAATTTGTGTAAATGTGTGTGTAAGTGTATGTGATTGTGAAATGATTGGAATAAAAATGCTTCTCACTTGACCCAGTTCGATCCTTGTGCAAGGAACTTTTGTGCATACGTACATTTTTCTTTTTCATTTCACCCGTCAGAAATGAAATTTCCCACTAAGTTATCTCTTGTAGTACTAACAAATACCTGCTCAAAATTACAATTTCTCAGCACCCCTACCCCATGACCTTTCTTATCTTAAAAAACTAGCGAAGTTCTCGTTCAATGCACGGGACAACACAACAAATTTTGTGCGAACTCGATATTTTATAGCGAAGCTACACAAATATTTTGTCCCATGAATCAAACGGGAATAACGCTAGGTGATAGAAAAAGAACCCTAGGTGCGTGTTGTTTCTCTGGAACAATATGTGTGTTGGGCCAATCCGAGCAGGCTGTCCATGCTCGGTAATGGACCGCTCAGATTGCATCTCAGCAAAACAACAATGGATGGTCGAGATTTGTTCGATCAAGATGCAATCTAAGTCATCCATTGCTGAATATGGACGCCCCAGATTGGCCCAACACGCATGCTGTCCCATTAGTAGACACCCCAAAAAAAGATAGTTTAAGAAAAAAAATATCAACGTGAATTTTTTTGGTTCCGTGCCTTGAGCAAATATTGAATCAAATTAAATTACTTCAAAAAACTTAAATCAAATTAATTTGTAACCAAAAATGTAACGACCCGGATTTTTGGTAAATAAAAATTTCGTTAAAAATTTGAATTTTATTTTAATTACTAGGATTTTATTTAAAATTCTTTTTAAATATCCAAAAATCCGTCGTTACTAAATTCTAGACTTATAAATCTAGTTTTCTTCATATA
>JAOTQK010041749.1:0-18403 GCA_025642025.1 Rhododendron ferrugineum | reverse complement strand
GGTGGTGAACCAGCATGCCTAGAGAGATTTGTTTGGTTAAGTTGTAAAGGAGTCCCATTAAATATTTGGAATGCCGTAACTTTTAAGAAGATAGCAGAGTTGTATGGTTCTTTCATTATGTTAGAAGACTCAACACTCAAAGAACTCTCCTTTGCAGAAGGGAAAGTTTTGGTAGCCACGGAGGAAGCCATTCCTATTGATTCGTGGATCAATATTGAGGTTCAAGGTGTGAGATATGAAGTCAAAATCTTAGAAACTTCGTCTTTTGTTTCTCCAGATGAGATTGAAGCTTTCTGTCCTTCGGCTATGGCAAAAGACGGTGGGGGTGAAGCCTTGGTGAAGACAACCAAAAATTTCAGTTTCAACAGTGAGAAGGCAGTAGATGCTGACGTTGTTACTAAACTTGTGACCAATAGAACTAGCTTGGTTGGTGAAGGATGGGACTTCTCCACTGGTAAAGCTGTTGGAGGAGGCGGGGGCTCGAAGCAAGCCGGGGCAGAAGAGCATTTAATGCTTGTCAATGCATGCCATCAAGCCAGCTCAGAGTTGTTTGAATCTAGAGTGGAAGACTCAGTGGAAAAGGTGGGAAAAGGAGAGGCAGAAGTGGATTCTGGGGCCCACAATACTCTTTTCTCCAAAGAAAATTATTTGGCCCAGCAAAGGGTATTGGACCTTAGTAATGATGCTGGGCCCAATATCCCCCTTACCCCGGTGAATGATTTGGGCCTTCTATTTGGTGCTAAGTCTACCTCTATTGGTGCTAATGGAGGAGTTCAAGCTGGGAGCACCTCTGATGCAGGAAGTCTGGAAATAGGGGTACCGATGCTTGCCGAAGCTGAAGATAATCAAGGGGGAAATGGAGCTGAAAATCCTACTGAGCAGGTGAGGGTTTCCAAGCTTCCGAGCATTAACCTGTTGGTGGACCTTAATGATGCCGGGTGCCGAAGAAGGAGACGTAGGCAAATGTCCAATCTGGTGTGTATTAGTGAGGAGGACGATTCGAACTCTGAGCAACAGGAGACAATTTCACCTTTCTCCTCAGAAAATCCAAATCCAAACGATTCAGCCGTCCTCAGGGAGATCAGAGCCACTATGGCAGTGGGAGGTCAGTTGGGAATTAATTTCCGGCCCAATGATGATAAGATTCTTGGCAAGATGATAGAAATGGAGGCTCAGGAATACTCGGCTGTGCTGGAGAGAGAAGCGCGCGGGTAGCTTTTCTATCCCTCTGGTGATTTTTACTTTGGATTATCTAGTTTTATACTGATTTTATCTTGGAACATTAGGGGTTTGGGGAGTTTTGTTAAAAAAAGATTCGTGTCTAAGCTTATTAAAAAAGGAAAGCCTGATTTGATGTTCATTCAAGAAACGAAACTGGAGAGTTTAGATAGAGGTGCTGTCCAGAAATTGTGGGGCAGTGGAGATTTCGAGTTTGCTACCTCGAACGCTATTGGGGCTTCTGGGGGACTATTGTCCATTTGGAATAAAGATTTTTTCAAAGTAGACAATATTGTATCCCACAGATCCTTCATTATTTTACATGGTGTGATTTATAATTTTTTCCCTTGTTGTGTGGTGAATGTATATGCTCCGAATGAGGTGGGTAGTAGGAGAATCCTATGGGATGAATTATTAGGATTGAAGAGGAACTCTCCGGTACCGTGGTGTATGGGGGGAGATTTTAACGAGATTACTTCTATCAGTGAAAGGAAAGGGTGTCAAAGATTGGAGAGAGGAATGAAGGACTTTTTGGACTTATGTAATTCTATGGAGGTAATTGATATCCCAATGATTGGGAGGAAGTTTACTTGGACCAACTACCAAGACCAGGCTATCCTTAGTAGATTGGACAGATTTTTGCTCTCTCAACATTGGCTAGATAGCTTCAAAGTTCTTCAATGGGGGCTACACAGGCCCATTTCTGATCATTGTCCTATTATGTTGATAGATGATGGAAGAGATTGGGGCCCTAGACCATTTAAGTTCATGGATATCTGGCTATCAAACCCGAAATGTATGGCTCTTGCTAAGGAAACATGGGAGAATACACAGGTGAATGGTTGGGCTGGCTATGTTATCTTGCAGAAACTAAGAGCAATCAAAGATAAGCTCAAGGTATGGAACAAAGAGGAATTTGGGGATGTCAACACGGCTTTACAAGATAGGGAAGCAGAGATTCATCAATATGATCTCCTGTTGGAGGAGAGAACACTTAATTCTGAGGAGAAAGCCTTGAGATGTAAGGCTAAAACAGAATTCTGGAGGCTATCCCGACTGGTTGAAACTCTGTGGAGACAAAAATCACGGCTAAACTGGATGAAATTGGGGGATAAAAATACGAGGTACTTCCAAGCTATTGCAAATAATAGGTTTCGAAGGAACATGGTGGGTTCGGTAAAGGTGAATGACAGAGTGCTAGAAGATCCTCTGGAAATAAAGGTAGCAGCTGTTGATTTTTTTTCATGATAACTTTAAAGAGGAGAGAATGCATAGACCACTACTGGGGGGAGCGTTCCCTAGACTTCTAAATTCGGCCACTTCTAGTCAGTTGGAATTTTTTTTTGAAGAAGGGGAGATTCTTGCGGCTCTAAAGGACTGCAGCAGTATCAAGGCTCCGGGCCCGGATGGTTTCAACTTCTCGTTTGTCAAAAAAGGGTGGGATTTTATCAAGGAGCTGCTGGTGTAATTCTTTGTTGAGTTCCACTCTAATTGCAAGCTCACTAGAGGTATCAACTCAACTTTTGTAGCTCTAATTCCGAAGGTTGATTGCCCCAGGTCTTTTAAAGAATTTCGTCCCATTAGTATGGTGGGTTGGGTTAGCCTATGATTGTGTCAATTGGGGATTTTTACTTTACTTATTTGCAAAATTGGGCTTTGGGGCAAAATGGTGTGCTTGGATTAAGGAGTGTATGTCCTCGGTGTCTATGTCAGTATTGATAAACGGTTCTGCTTCAAAGGAATTCCAAATTCAGAAGGGCATTCGACAGGGGGATCCCCTATCTCCCTTTCTTTTCAATATTGTGGTTGAAGGGCTCAACATTTTGCTTGAAAGAGCAAAGGAACTGAACATCATTAGAGGGGCTACAATTGGACCGAATGGATCAAATGGGGTTGTGGTTTCTCATCTCCAATTTGCTGACGACACGATTATTTTCTATAATAACGACAAGGAAGAGTTGACTAATATCAAAAGAATTCTTCGATGTTTTCAACTTATGTCAGGGTTAAAGATAAACTTCTCCAAAAGTTCCTTGAGTGGGATTAAAGTGAGACATTAGGATGTTACCTCCCTTGCTTTGGTTATGGGCTGCAAAATTGATCACTTGCCAATCAAGTACTTGGGGCTACCGTTGGGAGCTAATCCGAATAGAATCAAAACATGGGGTCCGGTGGTTGAAAGAATGGAAAAAAGGCTAAGTGTATGGCGTCGAAGGTTTAACACATCTGGGGGTAGACTTACCTTGATGAACTCATCCCTTGGAAGTTTGCCTATATACTTCATGTCTTTATTCAAAATGCCATTGTCAGTGGGTGAAGGTAATCAAATGCAAATACAATCTAGAACCGAGATGTTGGTTACCTCGAATGCCCTCTTCAGGTAAGGTATCCAATATTTGGAAAGACATATGTTCGGTTGGGGAGACTACTTCTAGTATTGGATCCATCCTTCAGGAAGGGTTTCAATTAGAGGTCCACTCGGGGCAGGAGATCTTGTTCTGGAATCAAGTCTGGTTGGGGGACACAACTCTTAAATAGGAATTTCCTCGCCTCTACCGCATCTCAACTCAAAAAGAGATGGTGATTAGTGATCTCAAAGTTGGTAGTTGGAATCTACTGTTCCAGAGAGGGCTTTGGGATTGGGAAGTTCCACAATATGACGACTTAGTTTTGAGACTACAACCGGTGCTTCTGGACCCTTCTAAACATGATCAGTTGAGGTGGAAATGGGCTCCTGATAATTGCTTCTCTGTGAAATCCGTGTATAATCGATGGGAACAAACGGGCTTCGCAACGGATCAGGTGTTGAGTTTGATTTGGAAGGGCATCTCCCCACCTAAGGTGGAAATTTTTTCATGGCTGGCACTTCAGGACAGAGTGGCTACGAAGTCGGTTCTCCTCTCTAGGAATATGATACATGAGGGCCAATCGGTGTTGTGTCCTTTCTGCTCTCTGTACGTCGAAACACCGGAGCATCTCTTTCTCCACTGTCAATTTTCTTGAGATGTGTGGTCTTTGATTTTGGATTGGTGGCATGTCAATTGGGTATGTCCGGCCTCCCTATTAGACCTCTTTACAATGTGGCTAGGTTTTGGCTTCAAAAATTTGGAGAAATTCTTGTGGGAAACAACCTTCTATGCTACAATTTGGTCCATATGGTTGGTACGGAATGATCTGGTTTTCAACAATGCTTCTTTGCGAGTGGAGGACCTTGGGGAGCTAATCAAAACCAGAGTTGCAATGTGGGTTAAAGTGAAGTTCGACATTAAGGTTCACTCCGTAGAGGATTTTAAGGGGTATCTTGATGGAATGAGGAAGGTTAAAGTGTAAGGTGCTTCGTGAGGGTGGAAGCGATCCAATTTTTTGTTGGATGGTCTTTCTCTTCCTTTCTTTGTTTCTGTTTGGTTTTGGTTTTTTGTTTTTTCTACTCTATAAGCGTGTGTGCTTATTGAGTATTCTCTCGATGTACCCCTTTCGAGTCAATAAATTTTTTCGTTTTGCCGAGCAAAAAAAAAAGTAAATTTGGAGTACAAAATTCTTCCAAATTCTAAAAAGGATGATGAATCCCTCAAGAATTCTCCCAAAAAAATACAAAATGTGAAGAGAAAATAAAATAAAATTATAAAATCTCCCCTCAATGTGTCACATCCATTCTCTATTTTGGAGGAATAGAGGTGGATTGAAGATGCACTAAGAAATGCAATTCCGATGTTTAAAAAGGAAAATGCAATTCTGTCTGTCGTGTCGGGCTGTCTAGTCCTGAAGTCAGAAGGGCTCAATAAATTGGCAGATAGAATTGGCTCAATCTGTGCTTGGGCCTCGGATAAGGACCTCGCACTGGGGTGTTTGGCAGACAGAATTGGCTCATTCTGTGCTTGGGCCTCGGATAAGGACCTCGCACTGGGGTGTTTAGGCCTCACAATCTTTGGCAACTCATAGTAGGGTCATGTTTGGTAGTAACAATTTTACTATTTTCTGTTTCGGAAATGCTATGTGCACAGCAAGCTGTGCACATACCCCTTTTCTCCCGCCTCGGGTCGTACAAAGATGATCGGAGCCGCTCATTTTGTTCAAAATATGTCGTTTAAGGTCTCTATAAAAAATGAGCTTCGTTCGATATCGTTAGAGGCGTTAACAAAACACCCAAAATCACTTCAGAATTTGGCCTAAATTCTGAAGTGATTTTGGGTGTTTTGTTAGCGCCTCTAACGATATCGAACGAAACTCATTTTTTACAGAGACCTTAAACGACATATTTTGAACAAAATGAGCGGGTCCGATCATCTTTGTACGACCCGAGGCGGGAGAAAAAGGGATCTGTGCACAGCTGCTGTGCATAGCTTGCTGTGCACGTAGCACAGCTCCAAAGCAGAAAGGATATGAGTACAGCGAAGGCTGTACATACAGCAGACACAGATCTATTTTGGACCCATCTCGGGTCTCTCAAAGATGATCGGAGCCGCTCATTCTGTTCAAAATATTTTCTTTTGGGGTTTTTTTGTAAAGAATTATCTCAATTCGATATCAGTAAGGGCGTTCACGAATCGTCCAAATTCGCTTTAGAATTTGGCCCGAATTCTGAAGCAAAGTTGGATGATTAGTAAACGACCTTATCGGTATTGGATTGAGATTATTTTTTATAGGGATCTTAAAAAAATATTTTGAACAAAATGAGCGACTCTGATCATCTTTGTAGAACCCGAGACAGATCCAAAATCGATCTATGTACGCTCTCTGTACAGTTTTTGTTGTACCTATAGCACCTCTGTTTACAAAGAAAACGAAAGGTAAGCGAACAAAAAAAAAGGGAATTGACTTCTACACTATCTTTTTATCACATACACTCTATTTTTTGTCCTTACTCATGTGAATTTACCTTTTTATTCTTTCAGAAGTTCACTTTTTTACACATTAAGGGGCAATAGAATAAATTCACACCAAATAAAGATAAAAAAAATGAGTGTATATGATAAAAAGGGGAGTGTAGAAGTCAATTTCCAAAAAAAAACCCTTCTCTTGTTTGGTTTTATTAAAAGGAAAATAAAGAAAGAACAAAGCGAATCTACACTACGATGATGTGACTTTACCTTATCAAATCTCATTCAGTTGTGAGTAGAATCCACAATTTGTGTTGGGATGGATCCGAAATTTATTTACTCCACTTTCTTTATGGATTTATAGTCAAAAGAAAAAAGAAGAAGCCATTTATCTACTTTTTTTACTCATAAAGATTTCTACTGCTCTCTCTGTCCCAGCAAAACAAGAAGTTAAAAAACATGCATTTTTTTTTTTTTTATAAACAAAAGATGAATAATTGGCTTGAAAAAACCACATATATTTCAATTAGGCAAAGACTCGGTAATATTCTCAACAGCTCGATGGCAAACTTGCTCGGTTTGCTTTAATACCACTGGTTGTTGTCGCATTTCTCACCGTGACATTACATACATAGAAAAATTTAGCCATTACATTTATGAACTTTCGGGAGCATATATATTATAGATCTTTTTGCATCATGGTTCATGTTTACGCCTATTTTTATGTAATTGTACTTGATTGTTAATTTTGGTTTACGGTTGTGAATAATAGGTGCCTCACCGCATAAAATTTCTGGTTTCGCCACTATTCTCCATTTTCCAAAAGAAAAAAAGCCATTTATTTGACTCCCAAAACTGCAAACTATTATTTGATGGTTAACATGACCCTAACGTTTCAATGATTTGTATGCTTTATTTGCAAGGCACATCTTGCATGTTAACCGTGCTCCTCTTATCAAAGCTCATTGGCTTGACAATCTTTGGCAATTCATAGGAAACGTTAGGGTTATGTTTGGTAACAATTTTATTTTCTGTTTACACTTTTGTTTCTTAGGACAAGTAGAAACCGGTTTCAACAAATAGAAAATAGGAAACAAAAAAGTGGTAGTGTTACCAAACATAGCCTAGATGTTATGGCCCTTCGGTTCTTCTTGTTTATCTACTTATTATACTCATCTTATTTTATTGTCTTTGGTGTCTGGTAAACTTCTACTATTATAAGATGGCAAAAAACTTTTTAAATTTCATGATCATTTCGACAAGAGAATTGAAAGAGCACAACACCTGGGTCATATGTAATATTTCCAACTGATCAGGGCATGCAACCTGCACAATTGGTGATACCAACATCAATAATATTTGAAGCATCATAGTAGTATCTAGAACTAACCAAGAGGACATTAACAATATATATGTAGGTGGGTGGGTGGTACGTGTTCCCTCTTCGGGTCAGACCCACACTCTCTTAGATCTCCTTGTGCTTAGATGGGTTGAGCTAGCGAAGCTCTTCTCCCCTAGTCACTCCAAGAGAAGCAACCAATTAGTGCCTACCGGTTGAAGGTGGTCGGAGGGCACTCTGACGACTAAGTTAGTGTCTGCTTGAGAGAAGGAAACACAAAGCTTAGTAAGGGCCGGGAGAAGTAGGTCTACCCCTTAGGGTTATCATTGTAGTATATATAGTAGTGCCTTGCCTTGGAGCCTTGGAGGCTAAGGTGGGGTGCATGCCGTCCTTGTGCCGAGGTGATGTCACCGACCACCACTACCTTGCTTGTACACTACCCATATCATGGAGCGAGCTCAAACCTATCCGGCTAGTCGCGCCACGTGGATACATCAGGTTTGTGTTGTGCATTCGGTCTGACAATTATAGAATACAATACCGCTGCATGGTAGGAGACCATGCCAAGACCTGATGGTGCCATGTGGTTGAATCGTACGGTCACTGGGCACTGTATCATCTTATGTTGCATGGCCATGCCACGCGGCAAGACCAAATTGGTGCCATGTGGCTGGACCAAATCACTCCGTACTTGTGCACCCGATCCTCACTGCAGTTCACGGACGTGACCCAACCCGACTCCTTGATTCGACTGCTACAAGGACGGGTGGAGCGACCCAACGGGCCTTCTACTCACAAAGACAACAGGCTGGTCTACTTTTGGGCCCATTTGGGCAATTTTGGCCATGGGCTATATTCCGGTCCAGTCCAATGTAGATGCAAATAGTTTCCTTGACACAATTTTTGGGCAATCCTTAAGGCCTATGGTAACATCATCAGTAAAAAATAGGATTGGTTATTATCTGGATGCTTGCACTGAGTTGTTGAATATGTAACGCCCCGATTTTTCGGACATGTTAATTAAATCCTTTTCAATTGATTTAAAAATTTATAAAATTGATATATAAGGAATAAATTTTTATTAAACAGAGTTTAGCAGCGGAAACTTCAAATACCAAGCTCTAACCTACTTTTTTGTCTTACAAACCAACAAAATGAAATAGAGTTTGACAAATGTAATAACACTTATAGAAATTTAATTAAAAGTACTGTCAAAATAACAGAGCTTCTAAGGGTAGGGCATCCAAGGCTCAACAAACTCCCCTTCCTCAGCTGGGAGGTCCTCACTTTGGTACGGATTGTCTTGCAGCAGATTCTGTCCTTCAGTCTCTTGATTACCTGACATGAAATGCCAGCCCAACATCACTATAATGAGTTTTGAAACTCAGTAGATAATCTCAACCCTACTAGCCCTTTACCTTACAATTAGCAGATCAACAATATAATAATTCATAATACACAAAAAGTACAGATTAACAGCACATCGTCATTTTCTTTACTATCTATCGACTTACATGAAATCTAAGGATCATTTCCACAAGATCTTTTCCTTCCACATCCACTAACTACAACCGTCTCATGGGTCCACCCTTCCTCTTGCTTATCATGTACTAGGTCCTAGGTGAGCGCACCTAAATTATGTATCTAGTATGTTCTCACTTAAGACCATAACAGGAGGATCGAGTCATCCCATGACGTATCGTACATTAGGGTTGGACATCCACTACCCCACGCTAACTATAACCGTCTCATGGGACCTATTTCATTCCTCAAAGAGAAACTTCCCATGATGTATCATACATTAACGTCTCACTAACTATAACCGTCTCATGAGACCCATTCCCTTCCTCGAAGAGAAACTTCCCACGTATTATACGTAAGTGTCACAACATTTCTCAACACTAGGCCCCACAGGTAACCCATTTCAACACAAGGCCCCATTGGTTACCCTTGCAATCACCATGGCTCATTAAATTCTTAGCATTCAACGTATTATTAAGATTAAAAAATAATAATTATTGTAAGTATCAATTTGTAAGTTTCTTATATAACCCGTAACATTTTAATTATCCCAGACCTTTATTAGTACTTTACTTAGTGAGATTTTAACTATACAGTTTTACCTATATATTGTTTTTTTTTATTGGCAAAAGTTGAAATTTTATTAAAAATTGGGGGAAGGGGAAAAGGAATCCAACAAAAAATTGGAATACACCTCTAAAGGGCAAAGGCCCAAACACCCAAGGGTCTACAAGGGTTCACAACAATAAAAACAATAAAGCCCAACCCAACACCCAAATAAAACAATAAAGCCCAAACACCCGAAAACCGACCCAACTTAGACCGACCCACCCAAGCCAAACCCCAAAACCCTAACCACAGCGGAAACCCCTGCCGTACAAACCACCGGAAAAGACCAGCCTCGCGGATCGGCCACTCCCAGATGTAGCGACCGGCGGCTGGAATCCGGCCTACGAAAGAGACTGCCGAAGCAGCCAGGGCAAGGATTCCCAACCGACCACCAACATCAGCCACCAAAACCCCACCAAATATCACAATCTTCAATAGCAGTAGCCTCAGACCAGAGAAAAACGAACTGCCGGTCCCTCGCCCGAATGAGATCTCAGAAAGGCCGCCGGCCGGACTTCGGCACGCAAAGACGACCAAGAGCAACCCATCCATGGGGACCGCAACCACCTCGTCACCGCCGGAGAGGAACCGAACCAGATCTGACCGCCATCGAATTGCCAATCGATTTCTGAAAAAAAACCCTGCAAAAACACAAATTAGAAAGCACTAGCTACACCACCACCTCTACCACAACACCGCCCGTCGCCACCTCCCAAAACAGGCCGGATCAACCCACCACACTGCCGCCCACGACCACCGAACGTCCGAAGCACCCAACGCCGCTAGGCCTCCGGAGGTAGCCAAGGAAACCTCCGGACGGTGACGAGTGCAGCAACCACAGCCGCCACGCCCTCCCCGCAAGAGAGGGCGGTGCCCGAGACACCATCGACGGAAAGAAGGAAAAGAGAGAGGAGGACTCGATAAGGCGAGTAGAGGAAGGGGAGAGAGAGATTGCAGGAGATAGAGGAGGAAAGAGAATCCCGGGGGGAGGAGGGAGGGAGGGCCTCCCCCCCCAGGCGGTGGCTGGCGACAAGGAAAAGCCCTAGTCGGGGATAAGTTAGAGAGAGAGAGAGAGAGAGAGAGTTAATTTTATGCCATTATGTCTGTTCCAATTTTTTTTACCTATATATTGTTACCAATTGCTCCACTAATTTAATTAGTTCATTGGTTCATTCGAAGGAGAACTTGTGTTAGTTTAAGTTCTTAGAGTTATTTTATTTGTTCTTCGTAACAACTACTTTTCTAGTACCAAAGATCAAACCTAAAGTTTTTACTACCGATCCATTAGCGTAATTCGTCACTGTAATTATTTTACTGAAAAAAAATATTTCCGTAACTTATTTTGTACCTTGTTTTATCATAAAAATACAACCCATTTAGTACCATTCTAAAATAATCTTTATTTTACTACAGTACAGTTTAGTGAATGGTTACTTAAACATATCAAAACTTACATTAAGCAAGATCATTTAGTATACAATTATTCTAAACACTATCATGTCACAACAGTAAAAGAGAAGAAATCAAGTCAAAACATAGTCTAGGCCTGAATTCAGAAACTAATTATTGACAGGAGTCGAATTTAGAACTGAAGTCAATACAAGGGGCAAACTGTAATTTAAGAACATTATGCTTAAAACAAAACGTGCATGCTACAGTGAATTGGTAAAAAAAAAAACAGGGTTGTAACTGGTTTCTTCGGCTTCATTCCGTGGTTTCGATTCCTTCGGCTATAGTTCATTTAAATTATCATACACGAACTAAATATACTTAGGAGAAAGTAGGGGAGCGATTATTCGACCTCAAATTTGGTTGTAAGCAAAAAACGGATTTCGGATGGTTTCGGAAAAATGGAAAAGACAGTGGCGGCAGGGGACCTCGATCGGGACAGACTTTAGTCGAGCGGTGGATGTTTCTCTCCACAATTATGCAGCTACGGAAATGATTTGGCTATCAATTTTCAGAATATAAGAGATGTGGGTTTTGTATAGAGAAGTGGGAGAGAGAGGGTGCAAGTGTAGAAGTAGTAGGAGTGTGGGGAATAAGTGTGGGGGTGATGAAATGAGGAAGGGAAGTGAGGAAGAGTGGCTTGGATGAGATGCTGAGCCATCTTTCGTGGGTCAAATTTTGATAAAATGGAGATGCATGTATATGGTTGGAAAGAAGACCAAATGAAGAGAAAGAGAGATGAGCATGATTATATATGAGCACATATATAAAATAACGTAATTATCTTTTGAAATACAAGTTATATACATAATCATGTAGTTATATTAATAAACCTCATTAATTATTGAATTAGAAATTAACATTTCAAATTTTTATTTATCTAAAAAAATTTAGGAATGTTTAAATCCTCGGCCTTGGGTAGATTGAGTAGCACTAGGTTTCATGAGTATAGGTATACAATTAAGTAGGTTTGAATTTGGTATTTGAGGTTTCTGCTGCTAAACTCTGTTTAATAAAATTTTATTCCTTATATATCAATTTTATAAATTTTTAAATCAATTGAAAAAGATTTAATTAACATGTCCGAAAAATCGGGGCGTTACAACTTGGTATTAGAGATTTAGGTTCAAACTCTCGGCCTTGGGTAGATTGGGTAGCACTAGCTTTCATGAGTATAGGTATTTAATCGTATTGTAAATATACTGCCCTCTTAGGCGCCAAATTACTATTGTCATTTTTTTTAGTATGAAGATTATACCATTTAAACATTAAATTTTAAAATGTAGAATGTCGAACTCTTCTTCGTCAGGATCATATGGTACGAGTTTCGATACGTATGGCCGCTATACTCAGTGAGGATGTCAGATCAAACCCTAGGATGAACGTGAACATCAAGGGAGACTCAAATGGCAAGCTGAAAAAAAGCATCAAGCACAACATGAAGAAGGTGATCGAGGACTCCGCGGTTGTCGAGGAAGGGAAACAGAAGAAACTGGTGTGCCGCTGCATAAGGAATCATATCTGAAAGTACCAGGAAGCATATCAGATTCTGAAGGATGATGTGAAGTACAACAAATTGAGAACAGAGGTTTTGGCTCAGAAATATGTTTCCTACCGCCAAGCTTGTCACGCCCTCGATTTTTAAACATAAATAATAATAACATTTGATAATTTAAATCCTCACAGGAGTTACAATTAATAATCCCAAAAGATTGTTCAGTTCCCCAAATCCACAAACTTGCCCAATAAATTACAGAATTCCAAAGTAGATAAAAACATTACAATACAGTTTGGTTAGTGCAAAGATTTTCAAGTGTTCTCCGAAAATAGCTTTACTTGATAACAACATCATGCACTCCAAGCACTCCTTGACAGTGACCTGCAATGAGCCTGAAAATGATAGGCTAAGCTAAACTAGCCTAGTAGAAAAATCTATACTCAAGTTATATGAAAATGCGAAGAATATGTACCAGGAATGAATGAGTTTAACGTACGAACACAGGCAACGAAAGTTTACCAAGTAACAAACGGACATCGACTTCAATGTTTAAATCATCTTATCGGGATTCCTCTTGATACATAATTCAAACTAGAAGCTGTACTAAGCTCACCTTAAACTGAACAAACCTACAACAGATTCTCAACCACCTCATTTACTTCATGTATGGACTCGACAACCAATCTCGATTTCAAATTCTCAATTACCAAATCTCTTTCCTATAAAACTTTCCTTTTTTATTGCAAAATGATTTGTGAAAACAAATTTTGATTCAAGCTTGAATAGTCGGAGTCCGTTGATTCTGTGCACGAATACCGGAAACCGTTGATTCGCTCAAGAATTTTTTCTGAAACCGAAATCCATTCTTTAAAAAGAGTCTTGATAAAATCAATCATTTGTCCCTTCATCGATAAATAAATATCAACCCATGCATCCTAGTTTGTTGGTTAGCGGAAACGCACATCGCATAACTGTCCATTCGTCATATTGTAAATCAAAGGTTAGCGGAAACGCACATCATATAACCGTCCATTCGTTTTCAGCCCGGTCATATCACCATTTCGTTTGTTCTACCGAATGGTGATACCCGTAGTGTCAAATCTCGTTATATCCGTACATGTCGATCTAACAGTCACAATTTTATCATCCCAAACAGTTCATTCATAACATTGATTTCACTTCAAGCATTCTAAACAATCAACTGTATCATAACGTCGACTAATGAATAAACACACATTATTCCCCATATATGTCACCATATTCTAAGTAACTTACCAACCCATAGTAACTATATGACGTACAACCCGCCTGTATCGATAATTAAACCTCAGATGACGAACGCCATTGGGAACTAATAGTTCAACGAATCAAGTGGACAAGAGATTCTACTAGACATGCTCACATCTACCCATAATACTCACTACGGCACCCCATATAATCTATAGTACTCCTAACCCACTTTACGGTACATTTTCTATTTACAACGAAACTAAGATGACACTTAATGATTGTTTAAGGAGTGGAAACGATCAACGAATCATGAAAGGACGAACAACCAAGCTTGGAGACGGTTTAAAGGTGTTTTAGAGGTGTTAGAAGTGATCGGGGGTCAAAAAGATAAACTTTAAAACAAAGCTGAAAAACTGTCCCTAAGCTAAAGGTATCGATACCTAGCAAAATGGTATTGATACCATTTGACCAAAATGCTTTCCAAATGCAAGGGTATTGATACCAGATGATTTTCTGGGTTTGTAGCACACAGGTATCGATACCAATGACAAATGGTATCGATACCAGCTCAGTTCGAGCAAATTTTTCTACAGATTTCCAAAGAAGAACACAACACTACTACCAATGATTCAAGACACGATTTAGGTACAAAATCAACTCATAAACATATAACTAGAGCAAGAAATCCTTACCTCACGTTGAAGAACGAAACCCAAGGAGAGATCGAGCCCTAGCTTCCAAAATCGATACCGAGAGCAATACACCTCCACCGAGCGCTAGCCAACGACGTACGAGCTCCCATACGCACGTAGATGATAGATTAGAGGTTGATTGTCTTGGGTTTTGAGTTTGGGGTGGGGTTTTGAGTGTTGGAGTGAGAGAGGGAGAGAAGAGCCAAGAGAGGGAGGGAGATCGGGAGATGAGAGAGAGAAAGTTAGGGGAATTATCTCCCCTACACACACACCCACACACACACACACACACACACACACACACATATATATATATATATATATATATATATATATACACACACACTCACACAATCACAAATTGCACAAGCACCCCTCTATAAACAATCTTCTCCCATTGACCCGAAATCAAATAATTCAATAAATCCCTTATTTATTCCATATTCTAACATTAATAAATTCTTTAAATAATTTTTGAAATTTACGGGTCTCTACACCCTACCATCCTTAAAGAAATTTCGTCCCCGAAATTTGCCAAGATAAACCCAACCACACCAAGTATCATATAGATACGCAAAACCACAACAACTTACATTATGCAACGGTTCAATAATCATGAAAGTGCTACGCCAAGACTCACATCAATCAACTAGAACAAATGCGGATATTTCCCTATAACTTCGTCCCCCCTTTTCTCACGTAAATTCGCACTAACGGCATCGTCTTACCCCTTAACTTAATCACGCCACGCTAGGATACATATCGGTTCCTCACCATAGGACACATCGACCTCTAACTCAAGTTCGGACCTTTCTAGCACATGCAATGGACTCGGTTTGTACTCTCTCAATTTTCTAAGCTTTCCTTTATCGTAAAATTTCTATATACGATTATCTATCCAAGCGCTAAGATCTTGCCTATGATTGTAACCCGATAATCCAATTGACATTTCGAGACTTTTATTTAGAATGAGCGATGATCAAGCGCCTCTTCCAAGTGGATTTCATCGGTAGTCGCCTGGCTATCCAAAACACACACCATATCCGACACCCGACCTATCTTTCTAGCGGTGAACGCTTTCTTTCCTCCTCCAGACGAGACAAAATCCAATGCGGTAACGCCTTACGAAGTACGCAATTTCCCACTTCAAGTGGCCGACAATGGGTGACGACGGCAATTGACATTATCCTTTGGTCGGTCTTACGCAGTTAGCAATCTTCAATGAATTCCTTTGTCTGTTCAGTCATTCTCCCTCGAGCTTCCAAAGTTCATTGGTGAATAGATTCCATCGCACCCCTTAATATTAAATCTAGCAAACCAAGAATACGTGCCAATTCTTCTAAAAGCCGCACCAATTTCTTGCACCAAGTTGGGTCAATCCAGGTAATAAGAAAGGATTCGATTGTCATCTCAAATGAAAAGAGCAAACCCCAGAACTCGATCAATGCTAACCAAGAATTTCAAGAATGATATTGAAGTATCCGGAATTCAAAGAACACTTGAAATCTTTGAAATAATTTGACAACAAACTCAATGCACAAGCTCATGATACTCCGAGGAATCTTGAAACAACCGATCATAACCTTACTGATGACGAAAATGAAATAATGAAATAGATCCCTAGTAAACCAACTCTTACAAGATTGAAAATTTGTCCAGTACCAGATTTGAGCAATACTTTCAACAAGTTGAGACTAAACGTTACAAAACGAACCATCATATGCCTCTAGAGTTGAGGAACCACGACAGAGTTAAATGCCACTGAGAGTAATTACAACAATTGAATTCGTATTGAACGGTGCCAATGAATAGATATCAATAAATATGCCATCACAAGAGTTGACTCCAACAATGGAAATTCGAACCAACCGAATAGGCATGGGCAAACAAACAGATACAAAGCGGATACGAGTTCAAATCATATGACTTCATAGTCATGGGATCAAAATAAAAGATGGCCCAAAGCAGGCAACAATGGTAACAAGGTCCAAATTTTGATGGTGCCAACGAATTTGTATATCATACGGTACATGACCACAGATTGTGTTCAATAAGTTCAAGCTGCAAATTAAGTACTCACGTGGAATAACGGTTACAAGCAAATGACAAAAATGACAGTCGCGTCAAGGGAATCTAAACTGACCAATATAAATTTATCTCAAACATGGTGATGTCAAAATAAGACCTCAAATAGGGAATGAGAAACATTCGTCAATTTTAATAGCAAAAGTGTCGTAGGATGCTTCGCCACAAGGATTCAGTTATGCCCAAGAAAAGCTAGGAACGGATTGCGTAACAGTTAACCCAAATATCATGAATTTAACGGATTTTATGGAAAGCAGATTACGATACAATTCTGACAAGACTCAACTAGGCCAACGAACAAGGATACTTAAAGATACAACACTCGGAAAATCGCATTTGGAATACCACCTATTATCATGGATACAATCAGCCTCTTCTCAAATCACATCTATTCTCGCCGTGCTTAAGTTACAGAAGTCAAAGACAGTACTTCCATATGGAACGATTAACCCCTAATTTCAGCAAATATGATCTATCGATATTTCTCAACACGCGTGGACTAAGATTTCTTATTTTCGATTCCGAACATGAACAAGAATGGGATTCTCAATGAATGAAATGCTTCCGAATCAAAAGTATTGTAGCAAATGAGTAAAACAACTAGAGAAAGATGATACCTTAAACAAGTGACGTTTCTAAGGGCTAGAGAGTAGTAGGAGGTGGTAGTTTAGCTATGGAACTGCTTCTGTTGTTGTTTCAGTATGCGTTTATCCTGTTGCACTAAGCTCGACTCACCATGTACACCCAATTTCTGAGGACAATTTCTCGCCACTTGGCCAGGTTCGCGACAAGCATAACAAATCATATTAAGCTGTGGAACTCCCTATTTCCCGGATGAAGCAAATGGCCCAAGATGAATCTGATTCTGTGATAGCTGATTTAGTTCCCTTTGCCTTTTCCTCTCTTGACTTCCAAAATCACCCGGCGACGTACTCACTCTAACGGTTGGTTGCCTTTGTGCACTCTGGGGTCGCAACTGAATAATGATTTGCCTAGTTCTCGGTTGCTGTACTAAACCCAACTCATCCTACATTATCTTCCCCTGAGAACAGTTCCTCACGACATGGTCAAACTCCTCGCAAGTAAAACAAGATTTTTGACCCCTTTGACATTGAGAATGAATATGACCAGGTTGACCACATCGGTGACACACAATCTGACGCTTAAGGAGAACTCCCAGAGATTTTGAACGAGATGGTAGTTTTAAGCCCTGTTGGCCATGCAAAGATTGATTTGATACCCTCAGTTTCTTGCTTCCTAAACTCTCAACACTCTTGGGAGGTGATCCCATGCTAACGACTCGATATCTAGTTTCACCCACATCCATACCACTCTGCGCAACCCCCAGTGTCTCAACACCCTTCACGCTCTCAATAATCTCATGAAACATTATCTCATCCCTAGTAGACTGACTCACCTCATCCTTCCCGTATGCACTACGACCCTGGTAATCATGATCCCCGGTCTCACCCCACCTAACTCCACACCTCAAAGACATTCTACTGCGAAAGCATAAGAGACGAAATCATCATAAGAAACGAAATCATCAACATTTGTCACATCACTATATGTACTGGTCTCCGACACTTCCAACATAGATCAATAACTCTGCACCATTCTACTATGATACATATGCAATGTCATATCGATGTACTAACCCATTAATGCAACCACACATGTGGTTTTTGTAAAAAAATGATGCAGCGACTTTTGAATCCATGAGACTAAAAGTCTCCCCACGGTCTTGAGGTGTTCTAAACCTATGCTCTAGTATCAAGTTGTCACGCCCTCAATTTTTAAACACAAATAATAATAACATTTGATAATTTAAATCCTCACAGAGTTACAATTAATAATCCCAAAAGATAGTTCAGTTCCCCAAATCCACAAACTTGCCCAATAAATTACAGAATTCCAAAGTAGATAAAAACATTACAATACAGTT
>JAOTQK010041744.1:0-18405 GCA_025642025.1 Rhododendron ferrugineum | reverse complement strand
GTGGACTGAAGTAGTGGGCTCGGGGCCGGAAGCAGTAGAGCCTGTCGAATATGATCTTGACGGTAGTGAGCATGGCGCTATTTAGGGAGCGTAGAGTTTACAGTTGGTCAAGTGACTAGCATCTGGTGAGTTTACTGCTATGGAGAGAGAGCTTCTTTATGCTTGGATATGCCCCTAAGGCTAGTTCTGACCATATTGCTCGGGAATGTCCCTAAGGCTGATTTCGTCATTGGTTTTGTTGGTCATGGACCCAGAATTCCATAATTACTTGGGTGTGCTGAGTAAAATCAACTGTTGCGTGGGAAATGGGTTAGAGGGCCAGGAGATCGATCTCTCGGCCGAATAATTGATGTCTCGGCCGTGAGAAAGCCAAAAGTCAAAAATTCGATTTAAGTTCGATTTAATCGATTTCACGGCTCATTTTTTTCTTTCTCTTTCTTTCTCTCTTCTCTCATCCGAAACCGTGCCGTCTCCCCGTACTTCCGACCACCGTAGTTCGGCCACCATTTTTCCTTGGCTGCCATGGCTTCGTCGCCTCCACCTCCGATCGACACCACTTCCGGTGCTCCTTCATCGTCTACTGCCGCATCAAGAGATGCGGGCAAGGCACCAGCCGTTGAGGCCACGGTTCTTGGCGGGGTTTTAAGTACCCGCGTTCTTCATTCAAGATGGCGCATACCGGTTGTTGGGGGGGTTCTTCGTAGCCGAATTCTCCTAATACTGAGTTCGAGACTCCTTCTGACGTGGGTAGCGATGTCTTGCCTGCATTCAATGCTGATACGTATGCCCCTCTAGTCCACATAATCGAGCATGGTGGTTCGCTGCAATATCGGCCTATTCTCAGTGATGTTTCGTTGGAGGTTTTGCACAGAGAGCTGGAGCAGCACTTCGGCTTTACCAATGTGAAGGTAATTTCTCTCCTGTCAACAACATTTGTTTATATGAGAATTTATGAAACAATGATCGATATTCTGGAAATAAATCAGGGTTTTAGGAATTACCCCCTGTTTAGGCGGTTTTGCTATCGTATTTGATCTTTTTCTCGTATTTTGCCAGGCAAATGAGAAGTTGCGCATGTGGGGAAGCTATCCCCCGGTGTTTGAGTGGTATGAGAGGCTTCCTCAGGGTGCCAAAGATGCAGTTGCTCTGGTCGGCTTTGAGCCTTTGATACTCGGTTTCCGTCTTCCGAAGGCAGAGCTAGGTTTGACTACAGCGCTCGTGGAGCAGTGGTGGGACACAACGAACACTTTTCACTTCCCAAAGGCTGGAGAGATGACGATTACTCCAGGTGATTTTGCTTTGCTGACAGGTCTAAGAGTTGGTGGAGATCCTCTTCCGCTTGACCCACGGATTCATGAGCATAAAGGTGCTTTTAAGTATCTTCTGGGGAAGACCCCTAATGTTTCAGAGAGCGGTCATGTCACTTACTCATCGCTCTGTGCACAGTATGATCAGAAAGGTATTCTAGAGGAGGTATCTCTTCCTCAGTTGGTACGAGCTTTCCTTTTTTGTCTCCTCGGTCAGACCTTGTTTTGCAATAAAGAGAATTCAGTGCACGTTCAGTTCCTGGCTGCTTTGGTGAATCTGGACACCATAGCAGAGTTTGATTGGGGGACCCCTGCCCTGGCTACGTTGTATGGATACTTGAGTGCTTGCTCTCGGGGTGTTAGCTTCTCACTAGGTGGGCATCACCGTGTTCTTGAGGTATGTGTCTTACTTTTCTCTGTTCTTCTGTTGCTTTAATTCCTGCGATTCATGTTTTGTCTTTGCATTTGCCTGCAGCTTTGGGCTTTCGAGCACTTGTTGCAGTTTCCTCCTCCGACCAGGCATATAGAGCCTCGGTTTGTCCCACGGGCGACCCGCTGGCTGAAAGGAGTTCAGAAGACGCAGTCGCCTGTTATGGACTTGTTGGCCTGGAGGCGAGTTTTGGATCGTTTGACGATGGACCAGGTAGGGTACGTCCTATTTTTCTTATCATCGTGTGATTTCTCCGCTTTGATGCTATTTCCCTTTTCACAGGTGCGGTTTGACCCGTGGGGCACCTTGCTTGATGATGCTCCCTTGGAATTGACTTCTGCTCGGGCTCTGGATAGCCAGCATTTCCTTCTCGAGATCTTGGTACCTTGGAGAGAGGGTAGTGAGCCAGTACTTTCCATGCTCAGAAACGTTGCAGCTTGTTCCTCTTCCTCCTCCAGCTGGCATGAGGTCGACTCACCTTTTGACAGGTGAGAGTTTGTTGCTTGCTCTCGAGAGACAGCCTGCCACAGGTTTTCTACAGGCGGGAGATTACTCGACCTTTCATTTGGCTTCGTTGGCTTTACCTGCCACCACTGCCACTGCAGTTGCTCCTGTTTGGCCTCGGGCTCCTAGCTTTGTCTCTTTCCATAATGCCAATGGAGAAGAGGAGCGTTTGATGCTGACACCGTGTGCTACCCAGCTTTACATGCTACCTACTGAGGTTCAACAGGTAACTTTGAGGGCTTTGGCTGTTCTTGATATCCTTCCTATGCTTTTGCTATAAATGACGTGACTTCCTTTGTAGGTGCCGGCGGATGTAGTTCAGGAGTGGTTGCGCGCATTTCAGAGTGCGGAGGCCCTGACTCGACGGCAGCATAGTCGGATAGCTGCGTTATGCATTCTCCAATTCTCTTCTTTCCATCATGTATCCTTTGTGCGAATCTAAATGTTCACATTCCGTTCTTTGCAGCTTGAAGCGAAGCGTGCGCCAACGGTATCTGTTACCCAGAATGCTGGTGTCAGCGAAGGCGGGAGTACCGGAGCTGGTGAAGGAGATATTGGAGCTGATGATGGAGGTGAGGGACAGAGGATCAACGTCCTAGTCCCTGAGCGCTTCTGTCCTTCTTCTTCTAGGCATGCGCCCAAGAGAGGCCGCGGGCAGTAGCTTGCCCTTTTTCTTTGTACCTGTATTTGTTAGTTCCAAAACAAATAATGATGTGTATTTTGATGAAGCAACTTCAGCGTTGCTTGGCAAGTTTGTGATTTTTGTATCATGTTTTATCTCCGAGATACTCTAGGATTGTATGCAATGGTTTAAAACTTGTTTTGAACAGCTATTTGATAAGCTTTTGCAGCAGAACTATTCTTTGGTAGGTGAATTGAAACATTGGCCGAGGAATGGATTGCTCGGCCAAGAAGTCCATTCTTCGGCTGGTATTTCCATTTCCTAGAAAAGCTGGATTTTTCATTTTAGCCAAGTGGCGTTCCTTCCTACTTATGCTTGAATCTGATTCATGCCTTTTATTTGCTTTTGCCATTCCCACAGTCTCTTTGCCATGTTTCAGGATTTTTGGGATATCTTGTCCCTTATGTTGGTGACTTTTGAGTCAGAGAGGACGAGCAATGATTCTCGCGCCCTTTTGTTTTCGTGAATTCTCTGAAAAATGACTAACTCATCTTTTGCGAGCTCAATACGCAGGGTTAGCTATGCCTATCATTGAGTACAAATCTATTTGATGCTTTCCTTCTCTCCAAATGTTTGGGCCGCATCTCAATGTGAGGTTGCCTACGTATCCCAATCAGGGAATCAGGCCTTTTACGTAGTCCCAAATTACCACCTTTAAGGTTGGGTTTCCACTCTTGGTTTTTCTGTTCACATGCTCTTGATTTTGCCTAGGTTACCTAATAGAGGTTGAGTCACTAGCAAGCTTTCCTTTGAATGCCTTAATTTTTGCCTAGGCTGCATTTTAGCATTTTCTTGCCCTAGCAAGCTTTGCTCTTACTTTTGGTTGCCTACGTATCCCAATAAGGGAATCAGGCATTTTCTTGCTCTTACTTTTGCTTGGGTTGCTTGTGTTACCCAACAAGCTTTTCTCTCAAGAGGTTTGCTGTGCTTTGAAGAGGAACTTGGTGGAGATGTTTTTATGAATCTCCTTTGGTGTTTGTACTTTCATAATGGGCAAGCTAACTCTAATTGTTCTCACGGAGATAGCGTCTTCTTTCTAAGTTTTGGTAAAAACTTAGTTCTAAGTAATCAGGGCTTGTCCCTTCTTTTCCTTTTGTTGGCAACATAAAGAATTAGATTCTTAAAATTTCCTTTCTTTGGCAAAGAGACTGTAGCATTTAGCAATTGCATTTCAAAGATTGAATCATTTAACAAGCATAAAATGAAAATGATAAAATGAGAATTTATTTAGCTATAGAAAAGGCCCAAACAGGGGCCCAAAACGTGTCCTAGTAATGTTTTGGAAATGATAGTAATGTTTTCGCCATATCATGCAATTTACTGCAGTATCTCGGGAGTTGCTCCTTTTTCCTTGTCTTTCACAGTTTTACACTCTTATTCACCCTCCTCTTTGCCAAACAGAATCTTTAGGTCAAACTCAGCCAGCACTTCAATCCAGTCTTCGGGAATGGGAGATGAGTTTGTCAGTTCTTCTTCCATATCACTGTCAGTCCATTCTTGATCAAAGAAGGTTTGCATTCCAGGATGCCTTTTTTTGGGTGGTTTCATCTTCCCAAGTTTATGCGAAACCACAAAATGGGAAATCTTCTCCTTCTCTTACAAACCAATCGTTGAGTATTTTCGGGATCACGAGTTTCTTTTCTTTTGACCTTGTTTCTTCTTGCCTTAGCTTTTTCCATGCTTCTCTTCTTTTCTATCTCGGCTTCTGTCGGGGTGTAGCCAAGACCAAAGGCGTATTGATTATGCAGCTGATCAATCATTTGCGGGATGCCTTGTGATCTTTTGCCTAAACCCAATCCAGGATAGTAATTCTGTTTCTTCATCATTTGTATGGCAGGAGTGCTTATGTAGAAACTTCTTTCAGCCATCAAGGCTTGCACGTCGGTTGCTTCCTCAAGAGACCCAGTAAGAAAGGTTTCCTCAGTCCCTACTTCTTGCACAGGTGTGTCGGAATGAGCTCGAATTGATGAGTCCCCTAGAATGGTTACGATCCTTCCGTCTATTGCAAACTTGACCTTTTGATGTAAAGTGGAAGGTACTGCCCCAGTGTCATGTAGCCAGGGCCTTCCTAGCAAAAGATTAAAGGGGGCTGGTATATCCATCACATGGAATTCTACGTCCCTCTTGATCTTTTCCACCTCTACTGGCAGGGTAACACACCCAACCACTCTTCTCTTTGAGTTGTCATAGCCCCTTACTCCTTGGCTTGAGGGGCGTATATCAGCAGTGCCTACCCCTAACTTGTCGAGGGTCCTTTGAGGACACACGTTTAAAGTAGACCCATTATCCACCAAGACTAGTGGGATCCATTTAGTGAGACATTTGAGAGAAATGTAGAGAGGTTTGTTGTGTGTAAGACCTTCAGGAGGCAGATCCTTGTCAGTGAAAGCTATTGTTGGCTTCAGGGCTTTGGATGTCATTATGAAGCCTACTAAGTCCTTGGGGGTGATATTGATGGGAACATTGGCTTTTCCCAAGGTTTTGAAGAAGGAATTACGATGCTCGTAAGAGGACATGAGCAATCCCCAGATAGAGATGTCGATTTGGATTTTCTTCAATTGCTTCAGTACCCTGTCTTCCTCAGGTTCAATCCTTTGGCTTTCCTCTTCTTCTTCTTCCATTACTCGAGTTGAGGTTGAACTTTCTCCACTAAGTTTGGGAGGTTTGTACACTCTTCCACTTTTGGTGAGATGACCTATCTCTTCTTCTTGAGTTCCCTAAGGATTAGCAGGCTCGATTCTTCCAACTTCCCAATCGTTTGGCAGGGCTTGGCTTATTTCTAACCACCAATCCCCATCATCAATTGCATAGATGTGAGGGAGATGAAAATAATCTTCAGGAAGGGTTAGGGATGCTTGGGTATTTGGGATGATGTACTGGGTAGGATTATGTGTGGAGTTATTGGAGAGGTTTATAAGATTGATGTTTCGAGGTGGTGGCTCAGTATTGTGAGTGGGTGGTAGGTTGGTTTTCACATTGGGCTTGGGTGGTTTTATGGCTTGGTTATTGATGAGATCTTGGATGTCATGACGAAGACGCATGCAGCGGTCTGTCTCATGTCGAGGGTGCTGGTGGTAAGCACACTATTTATTGGCGTCATAGCTTGGGCCATAAGGCGGTTGAGGCGGTGGGTTGTTCAAAGGCTTGAGATGCCCCTGACGGCTTAGAATGGCTAAGGCTTGGGATGAGGTCATATAGAGAGGGTCAAAGTTGCAGCGGGGGCGGTTTGAGTTTCTGGATGGGCTAGCTTGGAAAGGGTCTTGTGGTAGGGTTGAGTTAAGGGTGTTGACGGAGGCATGAGATGTACGGGTTGGGAAGGTTTTCTTGGGTAGAGGAGTCTCTTCTTTCCCAATGAGTCCCAGCTTGATCCCTTCTTTAATCTGCAGCCCAGTAGCATGCAGGCATTTGAAATCGGTGATAGCCTGCGTGTAGATATGCTTGAGATATTTGGATTGCAGATTCTTGATTACTATTTTGACTTGATCTTCCTCGGAGGGACGGTTCTTCATCTTGGCAGCCTTTTCTCTCCATCTAGCTACAAAGGTGACAAAGTCTTCGCTCAACTCCTGTTTGGTCATCTCCAAATCTCGAGTAGTTAGCTCAATCTGGACATTGTATGCATATTGCTTGACAAAAGCATTGGCAATTTAGGGCCAAGTGTGATAATGCACAAATTCCAGGGTGAGGAACCAATCGAGGGCACTTCCAGTGAGGGTTCCTTGGAACAATTGAGTGATGAGCTCATCATTCAAGCCCATCGGCTTCAGGGTGTTGATGACATGACAGACATGGGTGGTAGGATTGTCGGTCCCATTGAATTTCTCAATGTTTGGCATTTAGAAATTCTCAGGCAATTGAGAATCTAGAAAAAGACAGAGTCCTTCAAAGTCTAGAATTTGGTCCCCCTGTGAGCGGACCAGAGCGTGCTTGATCTCTTTGACTTGCTTGGCCAATTTAGGGTTCTCTGTTATTACCACTCCTTGAGGATTTTCTGCTTCTTCTTCGTCTTTCTTGTCTTCGGTGTCTTTTGCTGCCTTGTCGGCCAGTAAATAAGTAATTTGGGCTTGGAGCTCAGTGATGATGGCGTCCTTGTCTGCCATTTTGGGAGTGAGAGGATTGCTTGGTGAAGCTCGAGACTTGGTAGACAATCGGGTTTGTTGAGAAGATGACCGCGAAGTCCCTGGAAATGATTGGGACCGTTGCGGTGAGGGTGTTTTGTTAGGCGAGGTTGATAGATGAGATGGCTACAAAGACCTCTATTTGGCACGATTTCAGGTGTTGTAATAGTATAAAACTGGTTGAGGTTGCTTCTTTGATCTACCTATCGTGCCTGCTTTTAAAAGTAAAGTACTTGTAAGTCAGTACTTGGCTGTATAGGGTTAGGATTTGGGTTGAAAATCCCAACCCTTCTGCACTAAAAGAAATGTTACAACAGTAGTTTACACACGGTGTGAGGAAGAACTTCTCCCGGTCTTATTTTGATAGGTTCTATGGCTTTCTAACACATGAAAGGTTTAGGTAGTCTCAAGGGTGCTCCGTTGTCAAAGGGCACCAGCCCTTTCGCCAGCCCATCATAGGTGGAGATCGGACGGTTTCCTTTTTGATAAACCACTAGGTACAAGTGACTGTGGAGTTTGCTGGAACCCCTAACATAGCCCGTGACGTGCCGGGGTATTAGGTGAACTCAACGAGGTTGCCCGTTCGATGCATATGATAAATGAATTAAACAAAGAATGTGTTAGTCTTATGTCGAACTTTCTAGTCATGGCTCTCAAGTCCCTAGCAGAGTCGCCAAAAAACTATAGACACCTCCCTGGAGCAGGGCATCACCACACAAATTGATCGTTGCTGTTTGATTGGTTGCTTGCTACATAAACCAAGATTGTGGATATTCCCATGGCTAGGAACATCGCCACACGATAGCGGATATCATCGAAATAGAGTCACCACCTAGTTTAAGAAAACTAGGAAAAATAGATAGAGATTCTAGGTACGGGAGCCAAAGGTACAATGAGGGGAAGGTGTTAGGCTCCCCTCTCTGCCCAGTCGTGAGACTGACCCATAATTGTTCGACATTAGATTAAAACATGCATTATTTAATTCTAACGCGTAATCTGTTTAATTAAGCCTTAAATAGTGAATAAGGTGAGCTGAGACAATAAGTAAATCATGTATCAGAATAGCAGAATAAAACAGCATGTCCCAGGGAGATGGATCTCGCGGCCGGTGAATGGATGTCACGGCCGAGAGATCCTCCTGGTTTAATGTACCGACCGAGGGATCGAAGCCCTGGGCGATGTTCTTCCTCACACCAGACTAAACAGTTAATCAGATAATTAAAATGCTACGGTTAGTATGCATAAACTGTAAATAAACGAACCAGAGGCCCCTGGGCCTCGCCACCTTGATCCCTTGGTGGTTTGATTGCTTCGGATTTGAGGTGATTGGTTGATTGCTTCTTGAAAACCCTAGGGTTAGGGTTTGAACTTCGAGGTTTTGATCGTCGGATTATGGCTGCCTTCAGGAGGTTGGGGCTTTTATAGATGGAATTTGAGAGAGTGTTTCTGTAGAGTTTCGTGGCTGATGGGGGTGTGTTGGTATATTAATTTCGGAGCCGAAGCCCTCTTTATATAGGCATAGGGATGACACAACTCTACCAATCAAAGCACACGATTGGAATTGGAGTTATAGAGTGGTACAAAATCTCTGTGGTGATCCCTGAAGATAGCCCGAAAGCATCGGGAGGTATCGTAGTTGGATCAAACGTTTGAAAGAACGTTCCATAATCTGGAAAATAGGCGATCTGGCGGCTGAGTAATTGATGTTGCGGCCGAGCGATGGTCCTGGCGGCCGGCTAATCGATCTCTCATGGAGATTTTCAAGCAACAGGCTTCATGGGTGAAGGATTGATGTTAAGGCCGTGTGATCTATGTCGCGGTCGAAAGATGGATTTTCCTCAGATACTGTATTTCTATCTGAAAGGCTATTTGGCTTTGGATTGGGTCCTCTAAGTGGCTAAAAGTTCTTACCGAAAGTCCTAAGGTTCACAAGAAGTCAATCAGCAATCACTGTATCCATATCATCATCGGGATGGTCCCCAAGGTGGGACTTGAAATAATTGTTAGGCCAAATTGGGGTGTCTAGACCAATACATTAACTTTAGCAGTCAGAGCTTCAATCTTCTTGTCAGCCATAGCTGTCACGTCCAAGACCAAACCCAAAATTTAGGAAAAGCAAGAACTTAGTTACGCTCAGGTTGAGATGTCCAAAATCAAGTGATCGTGCAGTGCACCTACGCCTATTACCCCTAAAATGCAAGTTGGCCCTAGTATGTTGTGGTGGCGCAACCAAACGACATGTGATGAACAAAGAAAGGAAATGAGGGTGATGGACTCCTCTTTTGGTTTGGCCCCCTGCATGGTTAGGGAAAGGCAAGCAAAATGATATATATATATATATATATATATATATAGATATATATATAGCACCACAGCTACTTGTACAGATTATGAATGAACCATGTGGAGTTTATTAGATTTCATAGACAGCCAGCAGTTTTTGATATGGATGATTCTTAAGACTCGTTGCTTGCAAATACTGCATGCCACTTAAGATCCTACTCCCAAGCCCATCTAAGAACCAATCAACACTATAAAACAGACCATAAAAACTGAGCAGATGACCAATACCAAGAATAGACTCGGAGTCAGCCTCCGTGCTGACAGCTATTTGAATGTTCCACCCTACACAACTTTTGTTTTTAAGAAAAACTCGTCATTTAGCCGAAAGGTTTGAAAGTTTTTCCTTCCTTTTTTTTCTTTTCAATTCAATTCTTTGTTAGGGGAGATTCATTCACTTCAAACAATGCTAACGCGGTCTTCTACTAGCTCCAGATTATTCTTTCAGCCAGTGTTTTATCAAAACTCATTTTTAGCAAAGCACATCGAGGTTGGTCTTTCTTAAACTCATCCAACAAGTTTTCCCTTTCTTTCCACTTCTTAAAGCTTGATTAAGGTAATTGGGATCCACATGATTACTTGCTAGCACATTGACAAACTCCTAAATCTTACCGGCTTGTTGCAATAAGCATGCTCAAAATTTTGAAAGATGGTTTTTTTTTTTTGGATAAATTTTTTGAAAGATGGGTTGCTAGGCCGATTTGGAATCTATCCATAATTTCCTTGACTCATCATCCATAACCAGCTCTACTACCTCACACTCCCCCTTTCCTTTAGCCTTGAAAGGCACAGATTGCAAGAGCAACCCCAGTTCAATTGCCGACGGGGCGGCTCTTTTTTCGGTGTTTGGTTCTAGAAATCCATGCTTCGCGGTGCTTCAAGCAAAGTGAGAGTGAGAAATAAGCAATGGTGCTTTCAACTTACCAAAACCATACCTTGCAGGCAATGCTATGCCTCAGTGCTCAGCTATAAAATCTTAGAGTTAGGGATCTTAGTTCATGCCCCAACCCTTCTGCAAATAAAACGATATTACAACAACATATACAAGGTGTGAGGAAGAACTTCAAGAAAGGATGCGGGTAGATTCCTAACCCGCAGGTTCCTATCCTATTTTGCTAGGTTCTATGGCTCTCTAATACATGTAAGGTTTGGATAGTCTCAAGGGTGCTCCGTTGTCAAAAGGCACCAGTCCTCTCACCAGCCCATCATAGGCGGCAATCGGGTGATCCCCTCTTTGATATACCACTAGGTACAAGTGATTGTGGAGTTTGCTGGAACCCCTAACATAGCCCGTGACATGCCTGGATATTAGGTGAACTCAACGAGGTTGTCTGCTCGATGCACATGATAAAAGAATTAAATAAGGCAAGTAGTAATCCGATGTCGAACTTTTTGGTTATGGCTCTCAAGTCCCCAGTATTGTCGCCAAAAACTGTAGACACCTCCCAAACGGGGCATCACCATACAGATGATCGGTTCATGTTCCGTTCCACTTCATAGACCAAGATCGTGGACATTCCCATGACTAGGAATATCTCCACCCGATAGCGATCATCATCAAAATAGAGTCGCCACCTAGTTTATAAAATCTAGGAAAAACAGATAGAGATTCCGGGTACGAGAGCCAAAAGTACAATAAGTGGAAGGTGTTAGGCACCCCTCTTTGCTCAGCCGTGAGGCTGGCCCATAATCATTCGACATATGAGTTGTACTTGCTTTATTTGATTCTAAACACGTAATCTGATTATTAGCTTTTAACAATTAATAAGGTGAGCCAAAACAGTATTTGAAACATGCATCAAAATAGAAAACAAGCTGTCCCATAGAATGGATCCCACGGCTGGTGAATAGATGTCACGGCCGAGGGATCCTTCTAGATTGATGTATTAGCCGTGGGAACGATGTCCCAGCCGATGTTCTTCCTCACATCAGAATACGAACAATTAATTAGAAATTCAAAATACTTATGATTGAAGTACAGAAACTGAAAGTAAATCAAACCATAGGCCCCTGGGCCTCACCACCTTGATCCCTCAGTGCACAATTGCTTCGGATTGAGGGTGATTGACTGACTTCTTTCTCGAAACCCTAGGGTTAGGGTTTGTACTTCGGGGTTTGATTGCTCGGATTGCGGCTACCTTCAGGATGTTAAGGCTTTTGTAGAGAGAATATAGAAGAGTATTTCTGCAGGGTTTCGTGGCTAGAGAGGGTGAATTGAGTTATGAATTTTTGAACCCTAAGTGCCTCTTTATATGGGCAATAATCAAATGGCGTGAATCAATAAGGTGGTTTAGGGTTGAAAGATCTCTGCTCGAAATCTATTTCGTAGCCCTAAAGAATTGGAAAATGGCTGCTAGGGTTTTGAGCATCGGATCAAATGATTGACAGAACATTCCAGAATTTGGAAAAAGGATGATCTGGCGGCCGAGGAATGGTTCTCGCGGGTGAGGAATCAATCTCTCAAGGAGATTTTCAAACAACATGTTTCTCGGGTGAAAGAATGAAGTGGATGTCGTAAGATCGATCTTACGGCCGACAAATGTATTTTCCTAGGATGCTGTATTTCTGTCTGAAAGGCTATATGGTTCTGAATTGGGTCCTCTAAGTGGCTAAAAGTACTCACCAAAAGTCCTCAGGTTTACGAGAAGTCAATCATCAATCACTGTATCCATTCATCATCGGGATGGTTCCCAAGGTGGGACTTGAAATAATTGTTTGGCCAAATTGGGGTGTCTACATTCATGTTCTTCCAAAAATATCCTTGGCTCATTGCGCATTGACAAAGGGAGCGACCGCCAGAGTGACAGCCGCAGCTACCAGAGTGGAGCTCGGCGAGAATTGCTGGCACTTGTGTTGGGTGGACAACGAGGAGGTACGGCTCGGAGATGGACTTTCTGTAAAGTTGGCCGCTCTCGAAGAGCCAGTAGAAAGCGGCCTTATTTCGGACGCGGTAAACCTCTTTCTTGTCAGCTGATAGAGTATCATCTCGGAGAAATGCAACAATCTCGTCCATCCAGCTTGGACCGAGCTCTACGTTGAGTACTTCTTGTGATGTTTCGAAAGTTGGTCATCCAATGTTGCCGAAATTGATAGTCCGAAATTCTGAAGCTTGACATGCCGAAGCGAGGCCAGCGAGTGAGTCGGCATGGGCATTGTGCTCGCGGTTGATTTGCTCAATCTTGAAGTTCTTGAAGTGTTTGATGAGTTCGGCCGTCGTTGCGTGGTACTTCAGCATTCTTGGGTCCTGTAGACACCCCAATTTGGCCTAACAATTATTTCAAGTCCCACCTTGGGGACCATCCTGATGATGAATGGATACAATGATTGCTAATTGACTTCTCGTGAGCCTTAGGACTTTTAATGAGTACTTTTAGCCACTTAGAGGACCCAATCCAGAGCCAAATAGCCTTTCAGACAGAAATACAGTATCCCAGGAAAATCGATCTTTCGGCCGTATCATTGATCTCACGGCCTCAACTTCATTCTTTCACCCGTGAAACGTGTTGCTTGAAAGTCTCCCTGAGAGATTGATTCCTCGGCAGCCAAATCCATTCTTCGGCCGCCCAATCCTTTCCTCGACTGCCAGATCTTTTGACCGGCCGCCAGATCGTCTATTTTCCAGATTCTGGAATGTTCTGTCAATCGTTTGATCCGTTCACAAAACCCTAGCAGCCTTTTTCCGATGCGTTCGGGCTACGTAAAGAGATTGCCAAGAAGAGTTTGTGTTGCCCTATAATTCCAATTTAATCGTGCATTATGATTGGTTGGAGTGAGTCACCCCCATGCCTATATAATGGGGCATTTGGCTCCGAAATGAAGAAGACAATACACCCTCTCTAGCCACGAAACTCTGCAAATATACTCTCTCATATCCCCTCTACAAAAGCCCAAACTTTCCGAAGGCAGCCGCAATCCAACAATCAAATCCCGAAGTACAAACCCTAACCTTAGGATTTCAGAAGCAAATCAGTTAATCATTCACAATCCGAAGCAATCAAGCTATTGAGTGATCAAGGTGGTGAGGCCTAGGGGCCTTTGGTTCGTTTTATTTACAGTTTATGCATACTAACCATAGTATTTTGACTCTCTGTTAATCTTATAGTCTGGTGTGAGGAAGAACAGCGGCTGGATCTTTGATCCATCGGCCGGTACATTAAACTAGGAGGATCTCTCCGCCGTGGCATCCATTCACCGGTCGCGACATCCATCTCCTTGGGACAGCTTATTTTATTATGCTTTTCTGATGCATGCTTTTAATTACTCTCTCGGCTCACCATTAACTGTTTAACGGCTAAATAAACAGACTATGTGTTCGAAATAAATAAAGCATGTATTAATCGTATGTTGAACAATTATGGGCCAGTCTCTCGACTAGGCAAAGAGGGATGCCTAACACCTTCCCCTTATTGTACTTTTGGCTCCCGTACCCGGAATCTCTATATGTTTTTCCTAGTTTTTATAAACTAGGTGGCGGCTCTGTTTTGATGATAACTGTTATCATGTGGCGATGTTTCTAGCCATGGGAATATCCACGATCTTGGTTTATGAAGCAAACAAACAAACAAACAGCAACAATCAATCTGTATGGCGATGCCCCGCTCCTGGAGTTGTGTACAGTTTTTGGCGACTCTGCTACGGAATTGAGAGCCATAACCAGAAAGTTTGACATAGGATTGATACATGCGTTATTTAATTTTTGTATCTTGTGCATCGAGCGGGCAACCTTGTTGAGTTCACCTAATACCCCGGCATGTCACAGGCTATGTTAGGGGTTCCAGCAAACTCCACAGTCACTTGTACCTAATGGTATATCAAAAAGGGAACCATCCGATCACCGCCTATAATGGGCTGGCGGAAGGACTGGTGCCCTTTGACAACGAAGCACCCTTGAGACTACCCAAACCTTACATGTGATTAGAAGAGCCATAGAACTTTTCAAAATAAGACAGGAACCTACAGGCTAGGAATCTACTTGCATATTTCCTAGAAGTTCTTCCTCACACCTTGTATTATGTTGTTGTAGCATCGCTTTCTGTGCAGAAGGGTTGGGGCTTGAACTAAGAGCCCTAACTCTAAGTCTTTATAGAGCAGGTTATGGATGACGAGTCAAGGATATTATGGATAGAACTGGCAATACTTATTTCTCGATGGATGATTTAGCATAACAAAGTTTAGGACTTTGATTCCTATTTCCAAATCGGCCTAGCAACCCATCTTTTAAAATTTAAAATTTAAAATTCTGAGCATGCTTACTGCAACGGCTGGTAAGATTTAGGAGTTCGTCAATGTTCTAGCAGGTTATTATGTGGATCCCAATTACCTTAAACATGTTTTGAGAAAGAAAGGAAAAACTTGTTGAATGAGTTTCTGAATGGCCAACCCCGATGTGCTTTGGTAAAATTGAGTTTTGATAAGCACTTGCTGAAAGAATAACCTGAACCTGGTAGAAAATCATGTTAGCATTATTTGGAGTGAATGAATCTTCCCTAACCAAGAATTGAAAGAGAAACTTTCGAAACTTTTCCTAGTGAAAATGACTAATGATGATCAAATCCTCAAACAACAAGTTTTTCTTAAAACTAAAAGTTGTGTAAGGTGGAACATTCAAATAGCCGCTAGCACAGCGGAGGACTCCGAGTCTACTCTCCATTGTAGTCATCTGCTTAGCTTTTTCGATCTATCTTATAGTGTGGGTTGGCTTGGAAGTAGGATTTTAAGTGTCATGTACTATTTTTAAGCAACGAGTCTTTAGAATCATTCATATCAAAAATTGCTGGCTGTCTATGGTATCCGATAAACTCATGCATGCACACGAATTGCTATACATGACTCATCCATAATCTGTGCAAGTAGTTGTGGTGCTATGTATATCATTTTGTTTGCATTTCTCTAATCATGCAGGGGACTAAACCGAAAAGAGGAGTTCATCACCCTCATCTCTTCTCATAACGCGTTGCATGATCACATGCTAACATCGAGTATCATTTGGTTGAGCCACCACATCATACGTGGGGCAGTTTGCACATTTAGGGTGATATACATGTCTGATGAATGCACCACATAGACCATTGATTTTGGACATATAAACTTGAGCATGATTAGATTCCTGCTTCTCCTAGATTTGGGGTTTGATCTTAGACGTGATGGTAATGGTTGACAAGAAAATTGAAGTTTTAATCCAACCAAGTTTTGAGCAATGGTAGCCATGTCCATCACGTCTAGGCTTAGATTTTAAAACAATCTTTTCGTGGAAATCCTGCCTAGCTAACTTTCAACGCCATTTTGGCCCATGTTTTGCTTCTCTTGAAAAAAAAATTTGATATCATTTTTCTTATCATGGTTTTTGGCCAATTGTCGCACTCAACATGAAATGTGGATCTTAAATTTAAGTCTCCTTTGACCTGAACTACGAATGGCCTGATTCTCTATTGGGATACGTAGGCACCTTTTGGTCGGCCACAATTTTGAAAATGTTTCCTCTTGTGCTAGTTTGCTGCAATAGAATACTCATGATAATATCAAACGTTGAAAACAATCCACAAGGGTTTCAAAGTAATCTTATGACATCTTTTGGAACGCATCATAATCACTTAAATTGTCGAAAGCACAAAATGAGTTTTTCAAAACTATGACCTACATCATTTCTGCTGAGCTAAGGAGTTGAAACATTTCTGCACCCTCACAGAGATCACTTGTAAGCAAATCATGCTATTGAAGATGAAGAGTAGGAAAAAGGAGAAAGAAGAAAAGAGAAATCAGCCATGTCTCCATGCATCTACTATGTGTCTCAAAGGATTGTCCTCAATCTTAGAAAATCCACTTGGTTAAACATCGAAGCCCCTAATCTCTTAGTTAGGATCCTTGCCACTTTGTCGTGTGTTTCAAGATGAAGAAAGGCATTTATTTCTCTATCCCAGACACTTATCCCTTGCTAGCCACGTTGAACCTTTGGATAATTTCGTTGAAAAGCCCACTAGGCAGCCATCCCCTACGCTGGGGCAAACAAAAAAATACGAGAGATGAAAGAAAAATCAATGAAAAAATGAGCACCCCGTCATACAAAGGGCATTTTGAAGGAAACATTTCTTCCAATACATACAAAGTACCTTTTTGAAAAAAAAAATAACTCTTTCACACAAAGTGAGGCAAGAGATGACAAGAGTTGACAAAAATGTTGAAGATGGCTGCTAGCTTTTAAAACCCAAGCATGAGTAGAAATTAAGTTTGAGTCTTTACATCCGCTTCTTTCTCAAGCCAAAACCCCAAGCCTACATTATGGTCCATAAGAAAGTCCTCTCAGATTGGGAAACACGACTTAGTAGTAGGGTCCTAGGGGCATCACCAATGTGGGACTTAACATGAAGGGCAAGAATCCTGGAGTTTGCATCATCTTGGCAAATCACACAACATGGAAAGTTACGTGAGACAAGGAGCATGACTATGCCCCTCTTTATGCACTTCTCTTGAAAGTATCCAACCTCTTATCTGGGTCTCAGTAGGCGCTTATCAATCCAACTCAAGTCAACCAAATCAAACTTGAAGCAACAAACTCACCTAATTGACTAAGGGCATGGGTTTGCAAAATAGTTCTCTGTCCTTTGATGATTGAATGATTTGAGTGTGGAACATATAGATGAAATGATATGATTTTGAAATCCTTGAGGAAAAACTTTCAAAATTAATCTTATCTCAAACATTCTTGACACAGCAAATACAAGCATAGTCACTTTTTGCAAATCTCTGAGGAAATAACATGGGTCTTTCATTTCATGAGGAGACAAGCAATATGGTCTCTTGGCCAAACAATATTTTTAGTGGTGCCGCTAGAGTATTGCGATCTTTCAAATCACCTGGCTTATGTAAGCAATAAGTCATTGTCAGCCTCTCTAGGGCAAGGGGAAGTATTGGATCAAATATGCGAAAGTTGAGATGTCCAAAATACATTGCGGATTTACATGCATATCAGTATCACCCTGTCTTTTGCATTGATCACTTGATCCTAGTATTTCATGCGTAAATCATTGTGGCTGCTTAATGGAAGTGGTTGCACGAGCTAACTCCAAGTATGAGGTATTTTTATACTCAAGCAAGGCAGGTTCATCTAGGCATCATGGCCATCATCTCTATGCAAAGAGTGAAGTGAGCCGTGGTTCCAGTTGGGCAAGCTCCCTACGACAGCCAATCCACCCCGCCTTCGTTGCTGAGTTTACTAACAATTTTGGAGGGGCAGTAAGGGAATGCACTGTCAGCCTGAGGGGCATCATATCCTGGAGAGCATCTCAACTCTTTTGTGGAATGCAGTCACACAGCATTGTCAAGAGCATGCCAAGATCTCTTCCAAACAGCAAAAGGAGCATTGCACTCACACTCGTTGTTATTTACATCGCATATTTCCATGCTAGGGGCAAATAGATTGTCATCATCATGCACAGTCAAGCTAGGATCGAGTATTCATAGCCTAGACAAGCGGCTTGCATTTCTTCTTGAATATTCAGTTTAATATGCATAGGTACTCATTGCAATCTATGTCACCCGAAATCGTTCAAAGCTCTTGAACTAGGGTTCTTTAAGTGTGGCGATCCTGCCCCTAGCAGTCAGCATAAAAGGACTTCAGCCCGTGGTCGACTCCAAGCCTGTTGCATGTTGTTTTCCTATCCATTGTTATTTTCTAAACTATTCAAATGTGGATTGCAGGATTCTCCATGTCAAAATACTGGGTTGGATTTCGGTCCTTGAAGTTATTAGGACCAACCAAATCAAGCCTTGTGCTTATGACCGACGAAGCCAAGTCAAAAGAAGCTGGAAGATAGCCTCGTAACTAGTCCTGAGCTAAACTCTGCAATTGGCACCATGTCAGCAGCATTAAAGTGGCTTTGCACTTTGCATCTCCATATTGTAGACACCCCAATCTGGGCTTCCAGATTAGTTTACTTACGGTATTTGATTTCCCGATGATGAATCGGATCAAGAACACCTCGGGAATGATAAGTGTTTGAGCTTTGAGTGTTTGAAAAACCCTTGAAC
>JAOTQK010041738.1:0-18406 GCA_025642025.1 Rhododendron ferrugineum | reverse complement strand
TGATCAACAACATCAATTAATATACTAACACTGTCACCAAACTGCATCGGTACCCAACATCAGCAACTCCAACATAACAGATCCGTCAAAACTAATAACTGTAAACTCCGTAAATCAAAGCGAACAACAACTGAACCCAGTTGCATGAATAGCAAGAAATAACATCCAGAAGACGATGACGCATGAAAAGATGAGCAAATAAGCAGTCAAAGACACAATACCAGAGGCAGAATAGCAACAGAACAAGAACAACAAGGCGATGAACAGTACTGATGATGAACAGTACTCGGTGAACAGTACCGACGATGAACAGTACTCGGTGAACAGTATCGACAATGAACAGTACTCAGTGAACAGTGCGCGGGAACAGTAATCGGTGAGCTAGGATTAGGGTTAGGGTTAAGGCAAAAGCTAGGATTAGGATTGTGATTTTAGGAATTATGTACAGAGGCTAGGGTTTAGGCTAGGGTTGTGGTGGTTTAGGATTAAGGTTAAGATCCCGCTCTGATACCATGTTGTCAGAGAAAGAAGAAAAAGTTTATAGGGTGTTAACTTACCCTAACACATAAAGCGCTTTATTTATATTATGTCGAGACCCATTACATAACATGACTACCCGATGTGGGACTAAACTATTCTAACCCAAAGCAATAAGATGAGTTCATTAGTTGGTCATATTTACCCCCGGGTAATGTAACTTGGCCATTATGTCATTGTTGAAGATATAAGGTCAGAAGTGGAACAGTTATTTCTTATGCAGTTGAAACTAGTGTCTATATTTAAACATAATGATTGTATTTATGGGTATTGTTGATCTCCTTCAGGAAAGGAAATTCCTGGTGATGGTGATGCCCAAAAAAATTGGATAGCCAATATGATTTAGAGAATGAACTGTAAGACAAATGTGTCTCAATCATGTGTTTACCAATGTCCGATCAATTTTGTTTCCTTTTTGGTCTGAAATAGTTTCCTTTCTTATTGTGGCATGGAAAATAATTACTTCAATTTTCTTTCATCTTTTGAATAGTTTTGTAAAGTGCTACTTCACTTTGGTGCAACATTTGACATCATACTTGATTATTTTTGGGAAAATATTATAGTCACCGCGACGTTATGCATATTATTCGATCTAACTTCTTTATTTTTGAAGGCATGCGAATTAAGAGTACAGAGGTTCCTTGACCCCCTTCTCTTAATAGAAACGTCTCTATTGTATCGAAATTGTGAAGTACAACAAAGAGGATGGGTGGTTACTAATTGGGCTCTGTTGTCGTCTTTAATTGGGAGGTTCATGGGCGGTTATCAAGAGTTGCTGGAAGTTGTGAATTAAGGGATAATGGGCCATTTGTTAGTCAAATGGCCGGTTAATATTTAAAACCGCCCGCCCACGTTCTCCTTTTCATGGGATCTTTTTTTTTAGAAGGGTTCTGACTGGCTGGCCCTGTTTTGTCAGGGGTTTCCATCTAAATCCGCCGCTTGTCAAGTCTATTCTACACAAGCCCTGTCTTAAATGAGTACCCAAAATACCCCTTTTATTAAGGGGTTCCAGAGCTTTGTGAGGGACTACGAGAACGAGTACACTACGAGGGAGGAGTATGTGCGCCACCTTGGGATATTCGCTAAGAACCTGGTCAGGGCGGCGGAGCACCAGGCGCTGGACCCCACCGCAGTGCACGGCGTCACGCTCTTCTCCGATTTTGTCGGCGGAGGAGCTTCGCCAGCTTCTGCGATGTCTGGTGGATCCCGAGCCCTATTTTCGAAGCCCTCCGGTTGAACTCCGACGGAATGGCGACCACCGATCTCGGTCCCTCCTCCTTCGAGTTCGAACCAATTTCATTACTGCTGCTACTCGGCAGATTCTGCACCGACGCGAACGATTTGCATTGCTTCTCCGCCACGTTCAGGAACTCCCCTGGATCGTCGTTACCGTCGTCGAGATCTTGGCATTGGTCGCCATGTTCTGCTGCTTCTTCATGTTCTGTGGCTGTATTATCTAATTATGGTGTAATATTTCTTAATCCTTTTGATTTCCTCTCTCTCCCTCTCTGTGTGATGTTTATATATGTATATGTACTAGTGCACGCCCGTGCCTGAAGGCACGGCTCAAACAATTTGCAGATGCAAATAAATACTGGACATTGAACCCAATATATCATCCAATGAATTTTAATTTTGCGAAAAACAATAATCCAAGCATATTCATTGACATGTTTAACTTGAATGAGCAAATAAAGAACAAATACCATTGCCGACATAGCATCGGTGACGGCATGCCGATGCAAGAACTTGCATCAGCAAAACCCTTTGCCGATGCAAATACGCCTTTGCTGGCATACTATTGTGGGTTGCCAAAACCGAATTTTTTGTAGTGTATTTAGGGTCACGTTCAGTCTACTCCAAATATCGCAATTTTCATCTCGAACCCTTTTAATTTCACTTGTCTTATTAATGTCTAATGAATTGATGTTACCCTCGAATACCACCCAGTGTGCGCGTATTGTCCAAATCTAAAGTCACATAGGAAACCAAGAAAATAACTATGCAATGGATTCAAAGTTAAAGAATACATTCAACACTTCAGATTAAACAATCTGAGTTCTTTAGACTCATATAGGGTGGTTAGGCTTTTGACTTTTCAAGTGGGTTTCGTCCCAATTGGGTGTTCTCGATTGGTTTCTTGCCAATCGTAGGTTTGGGTCTCGGATTTGGTAGAAAATTGCTCTTTGAGCATGATGTCGTTTTCTTGCTCCTATTAGTCTTGTAACAAGTTAAAGATTAATGAAATTTTTTTTGCTATTCAAAAAAAAAAAAAAAAAACCTAAGATTAAACAAGTTTGCAAATCCTATCATTTATCTCATACCTAAAAGAGTATATTAGGGATCCCATGTGTAAGGCTTTTATTTCAATAGAGTTAATTGTGAAATTTAATACCAAATCGAGCATTATGTCCCAATCATTTGGGGTCGGCTATATGAATCTTTTTCCTCCATTGAGCTCTGTCAAGGGCTACTTGTTCATACAAACCCATTATACTTATATCTTTGCGCACAACAACATCTAATGTCAATTTAGGTCTACCCATCCCCGTAACATTGCTACCCAAAACTATCATATCCGCTCCCTTAATTACTGCATCTCCTGGTCTACGATAGACATGCCCAACCCACCTTAGCCTATTTTCCCTCAACTTTTCCTCTATAGGTGCTCTACACCTACCATCTCATGATCCATTTCATTTCTAATCCTGTCTCGTCTAGTCTTACCACACATCCACCTCAACATTCTCATTTCCGCTACACTCATCTTGCTCACCTGTTGTTTCTTAACAGACCAACATTCTGTCCCGTAAAGCATCGCTGGTCTTATGGCAATTTCATAAAAAAATTCCTTCAATTTTGTGGGTACCTTTTGTCACATAGTACACCAGTAGCACTCCTCCACTTGAGCCACCCCACTTGGATACTATGGGTCACACATTGGCAATCTCTCTATCTCTACTAATAATTGAGCCTAAATACCTAAAATGATCACTCTTTGGTATCTCCCGGTCTTGGATCATCACTCTTTTTTCATGAGCACTGCTGGTACCACTAAACTTGTACATCATATACTCAGTTTTACTCCTACTTATCTGAAAGTCCTTTGACTCTAATGCTTCCCTCCAAATTTTTAGTTTGGTATTAACACCTCTAGCGATTTCATCCACGAGGACAATGATATCCTCCTGAAATTGCCTAGTCAATTCATCCATAACTAAGGCCAGTGCCGGCTTATGAGAGAGGCAAGGGAAGAATGGGATTCGGGCCCCAAAAAAAAAGAAAAAATGAGGGCCCCGAAAATTGTAGGACGCTTATATATATATGTTTGTATATATGGCCCAAAAAAAAATTGCACTAAGCCTCCTTTACACAAAATAGGCTCAATTAAAATTTAGGAGTCACAAAATAAGCCCAACGGTGGAATTACTAATTACTGTAGAAACACTAATTATCAATTCCCATAACCCATTACGGCATTACACTGAGAAACACTAGAGTCAATAAAAAAAAAAGGCTTGAGGTCTGAGGACTCGAAGGGAAAGGACACAACGCCCGATGACCATGGACGGAAAATAGCATACCTTGAGGCCCCTCTTTTTCCATCTCCACCTCTATCAAGTAAGTTTTTTTATTAAATGGATTGGTTATATTGTCTATTGAGAAGGAGTTGATGAAGCAGCTTGACTATGGAGACTTAATTAGTACGTTTGCAGCAAAAAAAAAGCGAAAAGACTAATTTTCAAATGATGAATTTTGCAATATTGTAATGGTCACATTTTTTGGGATAACTATATATTTGCATATATTTTGTAAAGGTAATTCTATTGTAATGGTTTTTTTTTTTATGAAACTCTTTGTAGACCAACTTTTGTATAGAAAATATAGGAAGGCTTTATTCAAGAGGTTTGCTTATGAGAGAGGCAAGGGAAGAATGGGCTTCCGGCCCCAAAAAAAAGGAAAAAATGAGGGCCCCAAAATTTTAGGACGCTTATATATATATATATATATATATATATATATATGGCCCAAAATTTTTTTTGCACTAAGCCTCCTTTACACAAAATAGGCTCAATTAAAATTTAGGAGTCACAAAATAAGCCCAACGGTGGAATTACTAATTACTGTAGAAACACTAATTATCAATTCCCATAACCCATTACGGCATTACACTGAGAAACACTAGAGTCAATAAAAAAAAAAGGCTTGAGGTCTGAGGACTCGAAGGGAAAGGACACAACGCCCGATGACCATGGACGGAAAATAGCATACCTTGAGGCCCCTCTTTTTCCATCTCCACCTCTATCAAGTAAGTTTTTTTATTAAATGGATTGGTTATATTGTCTATTGAGAAGGAGTTGATGAAGCAGCTTGACTATGGAGACTTAATTAGTACGTTTGCAGCAAAAAAAAAGCGAAAAGACTAATTTTCAAATGATGAATTTTGCAATATTGTAATGGTCACATTTTTTGGGATAACTATATATTTGCATATATTTTGTAAAGGTAATTCTATTGTAATGGTTTTTATTTATTTATGAAACTCTCTGTAGACCAACTTTTGTATAGAAAATATAGGAAGGCTTTATTCAAGAAGTTTGCTTCCGGCCTCCAAAACTTATGAGCCGGCCCTAACTAAGGCAAAGAGGTACGGGCTCAAGGCTGACCTTTGATGCAATCCTACGGAGATTGGAAATTCACTCGTTTGCCCTACTGGTGATCTAATAGTAGTGACAGCACCTTCATACATATCTATAACCACCTCAACATACTCTTTGGTCACCTCTTTTCTCTTCAGAACCCACAATATGATGTCTTTAGGCACCCTATCATAAGCCTTTTCTAAGTTTATGAAAACCATATGGAGATCCTTCTTCTTTGCCCTGTGTTTTTCTACTAATCTTAGCTTCCATGGTTGATCTTCCAGGCATGAACCCAAACTGTCTCTCTGACACCGTAGTCACCATCCTTAAGAGATACTTAATAACTCATTCCCACAACTTCATCGTATGATTCATCAATTTAATATCTCTATAGTTGTTGCAGCTTTAAATATCCCCTTTATTCTTATAGATAGGTACTAAGGTGTTCCTTCTCCATTCGTCTGGCATCTTCCTAGTCATAATAATCTTGTTGAACAACTTCGTCAACCAAGTCACCCCCAAGTCACCTAAACTTTTTCACACTTTTATAAGGATACCATCAGGTCCTAAGGTCTTACTCGGTTTCATCATTTTCAAAGCTTTATGCCTTGTTTGGATGGCATTTTGGAAAAAAAAATTCTAACTCAATAAACACTCATTACCCCTACTTTCGATCATTACTCTCATTTCTCTCTCCTCCCTTCAATCATTATTCTCATTTCTCTCTCTATCTCTCTCCACTCATTACCCTTATTTCCCATTATTATCCTAATTTCTTTCTCCACTCATTACCCAAAAATTAAACTCAAAAATTTTAAAAACACCATCCAAACAAGGCATTAACCACTTCGAATTTTTGTATTCTCCGATAAAACTCATATTCTATGTTCTCGCCAGGTACATACACTTCCTCCCCACCAAAGCCTCTTTCATTTTGTCGTTTAACAACTTCTCGAAATACGACTTCCATTTATCCCTGATCGCCTCGTCTTTTACCAACACCACCGAATCAATACATTTTATAAACTTAACACTTAACTTGAGAAACGTCTCTAGCTTTCCTTTTTCGCAATTTGGCAAGTTTATAAATAACTTTTCTCCATCTTTACTATCGAGTCTAGCGTAGAAATTCTCATAGGCTTTCAACTTAGCATCCCTAACGGCTTTCTTAGCTTCCTTGCTAGCTTACTTATAACCCTGAAATTTTTTCTTATTCTAGTCCTTTTGCCACTTTTTAAAGCATTCCTTCTTGGCTTTTACCATGGTTTGAACCTCGTCATTCCACCACCATTTCTCCTTGAAAATTGGCCATTTTTCCTTCGACTCCCCAAGAACTACTTTCGATATTCTTTTAATAGCATCAGCTATGGTATTCCACATATTGTCACTATCGCCTTCCACTCCCCACTGTACTTCTTGAGACATTTTTTCCTTGAATACCTCTAGTTTGTCATTTAGTCTGTGGGTATCTAGTTTCCTTTCTCCTTCTATTATTCCCCTTGAGACAAATTTCTAACACCAAAAGTCTATGTTGTGCCACTAAACACTCCCCGGGAATAACCTTACAATCCTTACATGTCAAGGGGTCTGCACCTCTAGCAAGAAAATAATCGATTTGGCTTCTATTGGCTCCGCTTTTAAAGGTAATTAAATGCTCCTCTCACTTCCTATAGAGAGTATTCCCAACTATAAGGTCAAAATCTACTGCAAAATCTAAAAATCTCCTACCACCTTCATTAAGGTTACCAAATCCAAAGCCACTATGCACCTTCTCATACCCTTGTTTATGCACTCCCATATGACCATTGAAATTGCCTCTCCCCAAAAGATATCCCTTGAACCACGTCATCCATCTGCTCCCAGAATTGCTCTTTAGTAAGATCATCCAAGCCTTCTTGGGGTGTGTAAGCACTAATAATATTAACTATGCTCTCTCCGATCACAAGCTTAACCAAAATAATCCGATCTCCTTTTCTTGTGACTGTAACTACCGAATCTTTCAGGTGTTTATCTACTACGATACCTACCCCATTTCTATGTCTATCCTTACCCATGTAGTAAAGCTTATAACCTGTGTCCTCTTGTTACTTTACAGAAAATAAGATGAACTGATGAAGAGGAAGAAGAAACTGAATTGTATTGCATAAGATTGAGATTACAAAGCTAGGTATAAATAATCATAGAAATGAAACAAAAAAGGAAAACCTAATCAAGCCTAATTGATATGATTATGCCTAATTTATGATTACGCCTAATTTTTACCATGATTGGAGAGATACACTATGATACTTTTCCATTCACACCGCCCTCAAACTTAGGATGCGAGAGTGGAGAGCATTGAGAGTTTGCCAAGGAGGAAGCGAAATCGGGCTGCAGTGTGGGTCTTCGTGAAGAAGTCAACCAACTGCAACGTGGTGGAAACAAAAGGTAAGGTAATGGTAGCTGACTGAAGATGCTGACGAACAAAATGGCAATCGATTTCGATGTGCTTGGTACGTTCATGGAAGATTGAGTTGTGGGCGATCTGAATAACACTCTTAGATGCCGTTCCACTTTCTTTTTAAACCTTCTTTATCAAAAAAGAAGGTAATTTCAAGCTCAAAAATAATGAAAATAAAAAATAATTTTTTAATTTTTTTTGCATTGTTTAAAAGATCTCAATGAGATCTATCAAATAAGATCCATAATGGTGAAAAATTATTTGCGTAAATACATGATTTTTGACCTTGAAATTACCTTCCTTTTTTAAAAGTTCTTGTTTTAGGAAACTGGAACACCCCCTTATTGTCACAATATAGAGGTGTAGGAGAAGAGAGAGTGACACCCATATCTGAGAGGAGCCAGCAAAGCCAAACTATTTCTGAGGTAGCATGAGCCATAGCACAATATTCAGCTTTAGCAGTGGAGCGAGCAACAACTGATTGCTTTTTGCTTTTCCAAGAGATAAGGGAATCATCCAGAAAAACACAAAGGCCAGAGGTTGATTTGTGGTCACTAATATCACCAGCCCAATTAGCATCGGCGTAAGCTTGAAGAGTCAAACTTGATGTAAAAGAGAGCAGAAGACACTGATGGATAGTACCACGAACATAACGCAGAATGAGTAACAGGGCGTCCCAATTGGTAGATCGAGGAACAGAAACATACTGACTCACAATATGAATAGCATGGGCAATGTCTGGCAGAGTCACAGTAAGATAAACCAAGCAGCCCACCAACTCACGATATTCAGCAGGATACTCTAAAGGAACACCATCAGAAGTAGAAAACTTTGCATTAAATTCGCGAGGTGTGTCAACCGTTTTGTTATCAGTGAGACAAGTACGGTGAAGAATATAGTAGCATACTTAGACTGTCCCAGAAGATACCCCTTAGGAGAGGAAGCGACCTAAATACAAAGAAAATACCGAAGAGGGCCCAAGTCTTTCATCTCAAATTCACGAAATAGATGACATTTCACATCATTAATAGCAGCAGGATCAGAACCAGTGATGATCATTGATAAGCATCCAATAATGCATATTCTTGGTGCTTAAGTCCTCTAGTATGTTGTGTTTGTACAAAAATGCTGTCATTTTTATATGATATTACACGTAAGGTAGGTTTTTGTGTATTTCAGGTAATTCGTATAAATAAGGCGCGTTTGAACGCCAAGAAATGCTCCGGGTGCAACCAAGTGCTCAAGGCCTCATGCCACCCTGTTGTGGTGCCCAAAAGGTCATGAAGAGATGGTTTGGAGGTTGCTCGGGACGCCCAAGGGTCAAGGGAATTGAAGGAGTAGTGAGAATTTTACCAAAGCTTTTCATTTTCCAACCAGCTGAGGGTAGAATTGTCATATCTTTTGATGTACAAATGATATTGGATCCAAACCACTTGGATAGAAAGTAGACTCGACAAGCTTTCCAACGGTCCAAAGAACACCCAAATCCGAGTTCGGGAGTGTCCGGAGCGAGCCCGCGAAGTTTTTCCAAAAATCTGTCAAGCGGGTACCGGTACTGGCCAACACCCAGTACCGGTGCTGGGTGTCCAGAGTTCAGTTTTTCTAGCCCGTTGAATCCTTGTACCAGTACTGAGGCATTCCCAGTACCGGTACTGCCTGGGAAAATTTGCAGATTTTTGTTATCTTTTTCAACCTTCCATTTATGGAAAGTTTCCACTTATGAAATATTTTTGGGATATTTTGGGGACTTTTTGGTCCTTTGTAACTTAACTTTAGAGCCCTATAAATAGGCTTGTTTGCCTTTTATAGAAAGGATGGCCATTTAGTTAGATTTAGGCCTAAGTTTTCTTTCTTGCTTTTTAGGAACTCTATTAATGTTCTTCAAGCTTTTTCTAGTCATTTCCTTCAAGAACTCCTTAAGGTAATTGTCGTATGTTATTTTCTCGCTTGTTAATGTTGTAGCTATGGTTTGGATTCTTATATAAATCAAGTTTAATTCTGTTTCTATCGGTTAATCATGTTTACCTTTCCTAGCATAATTTCTAGTCTTTTAGCTATGTGTGAGTAGTCGATTAGGCTTGGCCATGGGGTGATTGACACCCCGTGACTTATGTTTATTTTGCGTTTCTCAACTCGAGACTTGAGGTTCGGTATGGAAAATGAGAAGGGTTCGCCTTTTTATGTAACAAAATTTGCCGATGTTAATCTCCGGTGATCATGTGCTTGCTCACATGGTTTCGGAGCGATGTCTCGGTTCGTGTTTGCCAAGAGAACTAAAGAGCTCACTTATTTTCCATACTACGCTTCTAGTCCATGAATCTTGATATTTAGTTTGAATACAAGTTTAGTTCGCCTTTTATGTAGCAAAACTTGGCGTTGTTAATCTCCAGTGATCATGTGCTTGCACACATGGTTTCGGAGCGATGTCACGCTTCGTGTTTGTCAAAAGTACCTTAGAACTTGCTTATTATTCAAACTCTGTTTCAAGTTTAACCATTTTCACCGCTAAATCTTCCGGTTGATAACCTATGCCGTGTGATTCAACCGTGTTTTCGTTGAGAAGAGTTAGATGACTTAAGTTACGGGTGTTAGTGACTCCAATGCCTTGTTGCCTTTAATTTGTAGTTAAACTTCTTTTTCTAGTCTTTATCTAAAACATTTCTCCACCTTAAAGAGTAAAACCAAAAGTTGGCCGTCTAAATGCCGAAAACCCTTACATCTATAAATCCTACCAAGCTATAGAGATTATCTCTGTGGGTACGATCCCGGACTTTCCGGTTATTATGCTGATAACGACCTAACCCTACGCTCGGGGTTTTCAACCTATTTCAACGGTTAGGTTGTGGCGAAGCAATCATATCATCAACATACAGTAAGAGAAGAACCAGACCATGAGATATGCGATGGAGAAAGAGAGCAGAATCATGCATACTAGGCTTGAAGCCAATTTGAAGAGCCACATCCTGAAACCGTGCATACCAAGCTCGAGGAGATTGTTCAAACCATAAAGAGCACGACGCAAGCGGCAAACAAGCCCAGAGGGATGAGAAAACCCTGGAGGAGGACGCATATAAACCTCTTCAGATAAATACCCGTTGAGAAAAGCATTCTTCACATCCAATTGATAAAGAGGCCACTGATTAAAAGCAGCGACAAAGATTAAGGTGCGGACAGTGGTCATTTTGGCGACGGGAGCGAAGGTCTCCTCATAATCAATCCCATACTCCTGAGAAAATCCCGTAGCAACTAAGCAGGCTTTATACCGCTCCAAAGAACCATCAGAATGAGTCTTGACCTTGTAGACCTATTTGCAACCAATAAGATTTTTACCATCCGATAGCGGAACCAACTTCCTAGGTATGATTTTGAGCAAGAGCAGTGAGCTCGGCATTCATGGCATCCGCCCAATTGGGATCATTACAAGCTTCTTTATAGGACCTAGGCTCAAAATAAGTGTGAATTCAAGAAAGAAATGAACGATAAGAAGCTGAGAAACAAGTATTAGTAAAGCCATATTTTATCGGTGGGTGGCAATTTTCACTGGTAGGATACCGACGAGCAGGCGGATTAGGATCCTCTGAGACAGATTGAGGGGCAGGAGAGCTAGGTGAAGGAGGTGGAGATGCTGCATGTCGGGAGTAGACTTGGGTAAACGGGGAAATAGAAACACAATGAGGAGAGGCTGAGGGAGCTGCAAAAATATCAGACACCTCAAGTGTGGAGGTATATTCTTCTGTAGGCACATCCATAGGGAATGAGTCAATACGAATCAAATCCTCTTTGGCTACAGGAGCAGCTTTGGGAGGAAGAGTAAAATATGGCAGGCGCTCTACGAAGGTGACATGCCTGGAGACATATAGCTTTTTAGACACAGGATCATAACACCGATAGCCTTTCTAATTAATGCCATAACCCAAAAAGACACACAAGACACAACGGGCACTTAGCTTAGTGCGATCTTTCTTGGGGAGGAGGACAAAACAAGTGGAACCAAACACGCGAATGAGAGTGCAGTTAGGAACCTGACCATATAGCCGCTCATAAGGAGAACTACCAGACAAAAGACGAGTGGGCATCCGATTCAGAAGATAGGCTGCAGTGAGTACAACTTCTCCCCAGAAAATAGAAGGCACGAAGGACGACAACAGTAGAGACCTAGCAGTATTAAGAAGATGACAATGCTTTCTTTCAGCCCTACCATTTTGGGAAGGAGTGTCAGTACAAGATGATTGATGAATAGTTCCATGTGTATCTAAGAATGCAACAAACTCAGAGAGAGAATATTCTCCACCCAAATCAGAACGAAGAATTTTGATAGTGGCAGAAAATTGGGTTTGAACCATGGCATGAAAAGTATGATAAATTTGAAAGAAATCAGACTTGCGCGTCAAGTAAACCCACGAATACCTACTATAGTCATCAACAAAAGAGACATAATAGACGAAATCACCTTTAGTGGCAATCGGGGATGGACCCCATAGATTAGTATGAACGACCTGAAAAGGAGAAGTAGATACTGAAGTACTTCTATTAAAAGGCAAAGCGGACATTTTTGCAAACTTGCAACCATTGCACTCAGAAATGTCACTAACAGAAATATTTCCCAAAAGACCTGATTTAACCAAAATTTTGAGATGCTCACTCAACAAATGTCCTAATCTAGAATGCCAAAAATGAAAAGGGGAGGAATTACTGTAACGACCCGAAACCTCAAGCACCACAACGTAGAAATTAAAATGTACGACCCATCCCACATCATTGCTACGACAAACCACAAGCCGTTCATACATATAATTATGCATGAAACTACCACCCCGGCCCAACCCCACCGTGGTTGCCCCACCAACTATTCTGTTCTTATTTTTTTTCCTTTTTCCTTATTAGACACGTACTTAAGAGAAACACCGAGCACCCCTCCCATGAGCACTTCTCCCCTTCCCTTTTCTTCATGTAAAGGCTTTATACAAACATATTCATATCTTCTCCTTTTCTGCATGTCCTCCACATAACACAAATGCTTACACCTCTCACCAAACTCACGTGCAAGCTAGCCAAATGATGCCACGTCCTCCATGCAAATCTTCTTTTTTTATCCATTATTAGATTTTTCTTTTCACAATTTTCTCTTTACCACTCACATTGGCAAATTTTACACAATCAACCCTTACAGTTAATACTTTTGATTAACTACTAAAATAAAGACGCGGGTCTCACACCACAAGCCTTCCAATAATATTAATCCCCATTATTAATCGCTAATCGGAGGAAAGATAAAGTATGGATCTTACAATTACGATCTAGGGAAAAAATGACATGGCTGTAGAGGTAGATTTTATAGGAACATGCAAGCTCTCCAAAATGTAGAGATCACCAACTATACGCCCGATCCCAATTTGTTTCTTCAACACCCGATCTTGCACAACACAACCAGAAGAGAAAAATAAGACATCAAACCCGAAATCAGACAATTGACTAATAGAAAGAAGACTTAGAGACAATTGAGAAACATAGAACACATCCGAGATAGACAACAAAGAGTCAGAGGTTGGAAGAATGGAACCAATGGAAACAACATGCATAGGGGATCCATTTGCAGTCCCAATACTAATAAGGGAGGCAGGGGAAATGCAATTACTAAGGAGAGACAAGTTAGGAGTCATATGATGGGAGGAACCTGAATCAAAAATCCAAGTAGTGGGTAAGATACCTGTGGTATACGACCTATGCAAATCTGACTGAGTAGTGACCATGGAAGAAGCTTGTGATGGATCCTTCTGAATGGTTGCCATTAAGACCCGATATTGCTTATACTGCTCAAATCAGAAAGAAGGTGGCTACTATCCAAATAGAAAAAAATATGCCACAACCAATGGCTAGAAATAGAGCAAATACTGTGCAAATGAGGCAATACAGATCAAAATACCAGACCAAGCAGTGCAAATAATGCTGCAACGAACCAAATAGTGCTAAGGAGACTGAGTCCTTAACCACAGAGTGCCGAACACCAAAATAGATGCCGAACAGACTTTAGGTGCGGAGCACTAGAATATCAGAATACCAGATCGCATATACGCTGGTGAGTTTTAAAACTCACTAGGTCTTGCAGAACGAGAGATCTGAACACCAACTGAAGCAGATTTGAGAGTCGCCAGCGTGAGCAGATATTCGGCGAGGCTGAAAAAGAATTAATGGAGGCCTGGTGAGGGTCGACGAGTGTCCGATGATGGTTGGCGGTACGAATGGAGCGCCGACGAGTGGCTGTGAGGTGCGGCAACCATGGGGGGTATTTATAGGAGAAGCAATGGTGGTGAAAGAAGATATAACCAGCCAACAAGGGCTGGTTTGAGTTGCTTGGTGGCTAAGTTTCTACCTTTGAAAAAGGTTGGTGGGAGATATGTGGGATGTGGACATCTCCTGTCCGGATACTGCTTTTCAGGCAAAATGGAAGCTTCCAATGTGCTGTACTCCACGGATAATGACTTCTGCACGCTGAATAAAGCTAGTTTGACCAGACGCTGACCGGCGCGCGTGAGTCTGGGACTTGCACGCGTGAGTCAATGCCATAGGTTGACCAGTGCGCACCAGTTGTGGACCAGCGCGCGCGAGTCCAAGCCACCCTGAGCTGGTCCATGGTCAAACCTGACCATTTGACCAACATCTGGCACTTTGACCCGCGCGCTGGGTCTCAACCAACGTGTGCTAGTAGGGTTTTGGTAGGTTTAAGGGTTAGGTTAGGTTCAAAAAGGGTATCAAACACTCAAAGCTCAAACATGCTATCATTCCCGAGGTGTTCTTGATCTATTTCATCATCGGGGAATCAAAAACCGAAAGTAAACTAATCTGAAAGCCCAGATTGGGGTGTCTACACTAACCCTAGGGTTTCAAGAGGTAAATCAGTCAATCACCCTCAATCTATAGCAATCGTACACTGAGGGATCAAGGTGGTGAGGCCCAGGGGCCTATGGTTTGATTTATTTTCCGTTCCTGCATTTTTATCATAGAGTTTGGATTTTCTAGTTAACTGTTCGTATTTTGGTGTGAGGAAGAACATCGGCTGGGACATCGTTCCCACGGCCGGTACATTAATCCAGTGGGATCTCGCGGCCGTGACATCTATTCACCGGCCGTGGGATCCATTTTCTGGGACAACCAGTTGTATTCTGCTTATTTTGATGCATGTTCTATTTAGTGTTCTGGCTCACCTTATTAACTATTAAAGGCTAAATAATCAGATTACGTGTTTAGAATTAAATCAAGCAAGCATATATCATATGTCGAATGATTACAGGCCGGTCACACAACCGGGCAAAGCGGGGTGCCTAACACCTTCCCCTTATTGTACTTTTGGCTCCTGTACCCGAGATCTCTATCTGTTTTTCCTAGTTTTTATAAACTAGGTGGCGACTCTATTTTGATGATGACCGCTATCGTGTGAAAATATTCCCAGCCATGGGAATATCCACGATCTTGGTCTATGAAGTGGAATTGAACAAAGAGGATATCTATATGGCGATGCCCCGTTTCGGAGGTGTCTACAGTTTTTGGTGACTCTGCGGGGAATTGAGAGCCATAACCAGAAAATTTGACATATGGTTAATGCTTGCTTTATTTGATTCTTGTATCATATGCATCAAGCGAGCAACCTCGTTGAGTTCATCTAATATCCCGGCATGTCACCGGCTACGTTACGGGTTCCAGCAAACTCCACAGTCACTTGTACCTAGTGGTACGTCAAAAGGGGATCACCCGATTGCCGCCTATAATGGGCTGGTAAGAGGACTGGTGCCCTTTGACAATGGAGCACCCTTGAGGCTATCCCAAACCTTACATGTGTTAGAAAGCCATAGAACTTATCAAAATAAGACAGGAACCCGCATGCTAGGAATCTACTTGCATCTGTTTGTAAAGTTCTTCCTCACACCTGTTGTATATATGTGTTGTAATGTTCTTTTTTGCAGGAGCCTTAAAACCAAGGAAAGGGGTAAGATAACCAATCTAACTAAAGGAAAAATTTTCAGGTAAAAATTGTTGCATCACTGTTCATGTTCGATTTGCACTTTCAAATTGTCATCAAGTTGTCTTGCCCATTCAATCTATCTGTCGAGATTTTTGACCCTTCCAAGTACATCACCCCGACGGATCAACCAAAGCCTGGGGTGGTTATCTCTGAAGATAATCACATTATGTTCACAAGACTGGTCGATGATGAGGAAGTGGAAGAAATAATTAAAGAAGAAGAAGAACTTTGCAGGGTCCCGATCTACCTTTATGATCCTTATGCACCTGCCAATGACTACTGGCCAATAGACGAAGTGGACAACCTTGAAGTAGAAGGGGAGGAAGTAAAGGAAGAAGAATCTACTGACAATGATCCACTAGATGAAGTATTACAAAACCTTCTCTTTGATGAGGAAGTCACCAATGATGAAATAAGAGTGATCCACCCCATCACAGATAGGTTTGGCAATTGATGGGGAATTGTTGGCACACAGAAAATTGACAATAGTGATGAAGCAAAGATCGAAGCTCAACTAAAAGAAGCAACGGCGATGGCAAACCAAATGGCCCTTCAAGATTCGCATGGTGACAATAATGAAAGTGAGAATCAAGATGACAATGAAGTGCTGATGATCAACCTTGGTGAGGAAAAGGATTGCTTTGAACTAATTGTGGATGCTGTAGAAGAGGCTCACCCAAACTAGACCGTGGAATATACTCTAAAATACGAAATAAAAAATGCTGACTCTGATCTTAGTTCTGATTCCGATTCTGAATCAACCCAGTCTGAATCTAGTCTTTCAACTTTTCAAACTATTGAGTCTAGTGAGGAAAGACCAATCAAGGCGCCAGGATATAATATCTATTTTGAATTTGACTTTGAAATGTCTTTTGACAATTTTAGCAAAGAAAAGGAGGATTTAGAGTATTTCACTTTGCCTATGATTAACAGTGTGGATTCTAATAATCCAATTTTTTAGGAAGAAATTCCAAAAAAAATTCTAGAGTTTATCGAGAGAGAAGAAGAGAGGCACGCCAAACCTTTTTTCGGAGGAGATAATCACAGCAAACATAGGCTCTAAAAACGAGCCCAAAATGGTTAAAATTGGTGCAACATTATTTTCTCAAAAAGTGAAAAATTAATCCTTTTGCTAAAAGAATACAAAGATGTTTTTGCCAGGTCTTACGAGGACATGCCTGGAATAGACCCTAAATGGTTCAGCATAAAATTTCTCTTTATCCTGATGCAAAACCTGTTAAACAAAAGCTAAGACGTATGCGCCCCGATTGGGTCTTAAAGGTAAAAGAAGAGGTCACTAAACAAATCAACGCCGGTTTTCTCATAGTCACTGAATATCCACAGTGGGTAGCCAACATCGTTCCGGTACCAAAGAAGACTGGGGGAATCAGGGTCTGCGTGAATTTCTGAGATCTCAACAAGGCCAGTCTAAAGGATGACTTTCCGTTACCGCATATAGATAAACTGGTGGACAATACCGCGGGACATGCACTGTTATCTTTTATGGATGGGTTTTCTGGGTATAATCAAATTCTGATGTCTCCTAAGGATAGGGAGAAAACCACCTTCACCACACCGTGGGGAACCTATTGCTATCGGGTAATGCTGTTTGGGTTAAAGAACGCTAGAGCTACTTACCAAACGATGGCTACAACACTTCTGCACGACATGATGCACTAAGAGGTAGAGATATATGTTGATGATATGATAGTTAAGTCAAAAGAAAACGAGAGGCATTATGTGTCACGACCTAGATTTTCAACATAATTTAGATAAAGCTTTCCCAACAAAGATCTTCGCATACTGTAATTAATACCCCAAACAGTTCCCACCTGTTAAGTTTAACAAAACAAGTCCCAATTTCAAAAGGATATACAATTTTGGCACTCCGGCCCCAAATAGATTACAAGTGTTTGAATGGACAAAACATTAAGTTACAACCTCATCTTTATCCAAAAGAGAGTCTATTACAAAAGATGACAATGTAACTAAATTAGTAGTAGCTTCCAAAAGTCCTTTTCACATCCATGCACGCATTTCATGCAAGTCACTGTCCCGCATTCAAACCTGAAAAGAAAGATTAGGTTGAGCTACACTAGCCCAGTAGGAAAATCTTTAACAATTCTATGTATGAATATGATGGTACGTGCAAAAGGATGAAGACAAGGGGATTTAATGCAATCGATACACGATAATCAATTCAAGAGTGTACCAACATTTGATAAGCTTGTTCTAAGATTATCCACAGCCATGGTATGCCAACTAATTCATAAGACGTCAACAACTCAAGCTATATCGATAAGACTCTCTATCATCAACTTCCACCAAAGGTATTTCCACCCCTTGCGTTACCATATAGCACCACGAGGATTGCCGTGTTACCACCCCATGCGTCACGGTGTCCCCCAATGACTTGGGTTTCCATATTTTCCACCCCTTGCGTTACGGAACCCACCAAAGCCTTCGTATTTCCACCCCTTGCGTTACGAGACTTTCTAAACCAACTTCCGACTCAAACAACAAGTTTTCTCACTCTATATGCAAGTAACGACCTTGCCAAGCTCATAATCAATCATAGAACGTCTTACAATTTGCCAACAATATCACAAACAAGCCACAAACGTTCACGAGTTAATCAATCACTCACAAGTTGCATCATATGGACATTTTAAACAAGTAGATTATTATCCGTTCCTTACTAACGAGGGGCCAACGGAATCAAGGACAACATCGATTATTCATAGGAAGTCAATTGAACATGCAAAGAAT
>JAOTQK010041639.1:0-18475 GCA_025642025.1 Rhododendron ferrugineum | reverse complement strand
CTTCCATCACCTTTCTTGCTTCAGCACCATGGATGCATAGTTTGTGCATGCCACAGTGTGACCTTCGGTATAGGTTTTCCCCACAGATGATGTACTGCGCCGCCATTCTTTGGAGAGCGATTCTGTCTTTCTTACTAGCCTCAGCAGGATATTCCCCCCATTTCATGAATCTCCAAATGTCGTAATACCAGGGGTGGCTGTCATCGGGCTCGTCAATGACCATGATGTGTTGGTATACTGGTGTATCCGTTTGCTCAGTCACAATTGGCCTTAACTTTACACCGACAGGGATTTCAACCGTGGAGGCTAGCGTTGCCAGGACATCTGCGAACTGATTTCTGAGTCTCGAGACATGAGTAAATGTTACCTTGCTGAAGTGGGGAATAAGGTCTTCCAGATCCTGGTGATATGGCTTCAGTTTTTCCTCCTTGACCTTCCAATCACCATTTACTTGTGATACAACCAGGTTCGAATCTCCTACAACCTCCAGCTTTTCTATACCAATCTCGATGGCCGCTTCCATGCCTACAATGCAAGTCTCGTATTCTGCCTGATTGTTGGTGACCTCGAAGTTGAGCTTAAAAGCAAGCGGGATATGCGACCCGTCAGGTGAGATAAGTAGTACACCAATTCCAAACCCCCTCTGGTTAGCTGCTCCGTCGAAGTACAGCTGCCAAACATCTTCTGCCGTCGTCATTATGTCATCGTCAGGAAACTCAAACTCGACATCTTCCCCTCCTCCGACTGGGCAGTCTGCTAGGAATTCAGCGACAACCCTTCCTTTTACCGACTTTCTGGTGACGTACTTCAATTCGAATTCAGCCAACATTAACAACCATCGAGCCATCCTTCTCGTAAGGGCTGGTTTCTCAAACAGGTACTTTAGAGGATCCATTCGAGATATTAGCCTTACCGGGTAGGCTAGCATATAATGTCTCAACTTCTTGGAGGCCCAAACGGGTGCCCAGCATGTCTTTTCTGGCAAAGTGTAACGTTCTTCGGATCCGACCATCTTCTTGCTAAGGTAGTAAACGGCTCTTTCAACCCCATCATCTCCTTCCTGTGCCAGCATGCACCCCATCGAAGATGGTGTGACGGACAAGTATAGGATCAAAGGTTTTCCCATTACGGGTGGTGTTAGTATTGGAGGATTTTGCAGATAGGTTTTTATAGTTTCGAAGGCCTTTTGGCATTTATCATCCCACGCAAACGGTATCCCTTTTTTGAGCAAGTGGAATAAGGGTTCGCAAGTCGACGTCAGCTTTGCAATGAATCTGCTGATGAGCTGCACCTTGCCAAGAAAGCTCCATACATCCTTTTCGGACCGCGGTGGCTCCATTTCCAGAATGGCCTTAATCTTTGACGGATCAACTTCGATGCCGCGGGTGGTGATCATAAACCCGAGCATCTTCCCTGTAGTGACCCCAAACGTGCACTTGGCAGGATTAAGGCGCATCCTATACTTTCTGATTCTCTCAAAAAACTTCCTGAGCGCAGGTAAATGCCCTTTTCACTCCTTCGCTTTGACGATCATGTAGAGACCCGTATTTATTTTATCGAACGTTAATATTTTATAAATGCATGATTATTGGAAAAGAAAGTGAAAGAGTAGTATTTATGTGATTTGGGGCTAAAGTGATTGAATTGATTGTGAAAGGGTGCAAGTGTGATTTATGCATTTTGGATATAAATAGGAGGGTGAGGGAGTAGGGAATCATATTTCTCCACTCTCCCTCTCACCGGCTCTTTCCCTCTCACCGGCCCTCCCACTCTCTCTTGCTCTCTCTCGAAATTTCCACCCAAAACCCACCAAAACAACCTTCAATCGTGTCTCGTTGGTTTTAGCTCGGGGAAGTTGTATTTCGTTCAAATCAAGGTTTTCAGAAAGCTAGGGCTCGTAAGTTCTTGGATATCGTGCTTCGACTTCGAGGTAGGGATTCTACCTCTCAATATATGTGAAAGATTTGTTTTCTACCTTGAATCCGTGCCTATTATTGTTGTTGTTGGTTGTGTTGTTGAAACCCAGAAAATCTGCTGAAAATCTGTTCGAAACGCATCCGTATCGATACTAATTCAAAATTTTTGCATCCCTCTCTGGTCGCATCCGGTATCGATACGGCCTTTTTGGCTGTATCGATACCAGTTGCTTATGGTCTGTTTTTCAGCATTGGTTCCGAAACTCCGTTGCTTTGACCCCCGATCTATTCTAGCTTGTTCTAAGCACCTCCCAATCACCTAATAATATGATAAATCGTATTCGTTAAGTTCTTGGGGTATCCTTGCATTTTTTTGTTTTCGTTTGGGGAAACTTGACGACGGAAGTTATAAGAATTGTAATCGAAATGAAACGACACATGATGAGACCCGAGATTCTTGAACACTTGTTGACACAATGAGAACACTTGGACTCATCGACGGGTGAGTGCCTGGCAGGGGGTATCGGGATCCCATAACTGGCCCGGCAGGAGCAAAAGCTCGTATTGGATACATTTAGGACCCACCGAAGGGTATAGTGCCTGGCAGGGGGTATCGGGATCCCTTAATTGACCCGGCAGGAGCTTCGGCTCATGACACATGACACGACGTGACTTTGGACACATGGAATGTTGAAACGGCTAAGGATTGAGGTGTATACCACATTTCGTATCGAGTTTGTTGGATTGCTAAGCCTTGGTTATTGCTTATAGTTTGGTATATCTTCCGTTCGTATCTTATGATCATCCTCACATTTCTCTTGCATATAATGTTAGTGTAGAATTTCTACTGGGCTAGTGTAGCTCAAGCCTTACATCAATTTCAGGTGCTGACTTGGGACATTAGCTTGCATGATTGGATGCTTGGACGTGGACATACTTTTGGAAAGCTAACATTGAAGAGTTACTCATCCATCTTTGTAAATCTTTTTTGGAAGATGTGTTTGTAACTTATATTGTAAACCTTTTGATTATGGAATATTGTAATCCTCAACTCTTTCAATACTCAATACTTATGCTAATTTGGGCCTCGGAGCCATACATGTAATATTTTGGGAAGTATTGGATGTTTTGGAATGATATTATGGAAATGGGAATGCTATTCTAATTTGGGTATCGTACGGATATTCGTAAGGTTTCATATATGTAAGTCTTTTATAATTATGTTGAATTTCGAGGGCGTGACAGATGATGTCATCCACGTAAACCTCTACTTCTTTATAAATCATGTCATGTAACAGGGCGGTGGCGGCCCGCTGATAGGTTGACCCGACATTCTTCAATCCAAAAGGCATGACTCGGTAGCAATAAGTTCTCCACTCAGTGATAAACGTGGTTTTCTCGTGATCCTCTGGGGCCATGAGGATCTGATTGTACCCTGAAAAGCCATCCATGAACAAAAGCAATGCATGTCCGGCGGTGTTGTCGACCAACACGTCAATGTGTGGTAACAGGAAATCATCCTTCGAGCTTGCTTTGTTTAAGTCCCTGAAGTCAACACAGACTCTAATTTTGCCATCTTTTTTAGGGACGGGGACAATGTTTGCGACCCACTGAGGGTATTCTATTACTATTAAGAATCCTGCATTGATCTGTTTAGTGACTTCCTGCTTTATCTTAAGTACCCAGTCTGGTCTCATACGTCTTAACTTTTGTTTTACCGGTTTTGCATCAAGGTAAAGGGGAATCTGGTGTTCCACAATCTCAGGATCGATTCCGGGCATATCGGCGTGTGACCACGCAAAAACTTCCTCAAATTCTTTAAGGAAACTTGTGAGAGCTTGGCGCTCTTCTGCAGATAGCGCGGAACCGATCTGGACTACTCGAGGATTCCCTTCATACCTCAGATTTATTGAAACGACTTCTTCTTTTACGAGCTGAGCATGCCTCTCGTCTTCCCTTTCGATTAGGGATCGAATTTCTTTGGGGATGCCCCCATCGAGATCGATCTCTTCATCATCAGGGTCGACACAATTTATTTCAAAGTCAGGAAAGTACGCGGAATCGGATCCACTCATTGGCACCATACACACGAGTGGACTCAAATTCAAAGTGCAGACCATGATGAGTCGGGCCAAGAGGCACTGACTCAGGCTCAACAGACTCAGAAGACTCAAAGGACTCAGACTCAAACTCGGACTCAGATTCAGACCCATGACAAGTTGCACTTGGTATGAAATTCCAGTTCTTGTAATCTCCAGCGGCATCCATGATGAGCGAAGTTGGATCTTCGAGGGCCTCCTGCCCCAGCATCAGCACTTCTGCTTCTGTGGCTATACCCATTGGTTCATCCTCCTCAAACAAGATCGCTAGACTACCCATAGTGAAAACCTCGATCCAATCAGCTGGCTTTTCCTTATTTTCTACCGGCTCAATCTCTTCCTCACTTTCAGGCCAAACATCGTTGGCGAATATCTCAAACCCTGGCAGTAAGGTGTTGGTTTCCTTGTCCCAAAACGGCTCTGGTTGACCTTGGTATATCTGTTTTGCTTTCTCCTTAACAAAGTAGTCTTCCAACCGGTCTCCCCTTTTCACTTTCTTGTCATCCGAGGGCAGATATCCTAGACCAGTCGTACGAATCAAAGTTCCTTGAGTTTCAAACTTTGTAGGACCTTGCAGGTTCTTTCCTAGCCCCAGCCCTGGCATATAGGACATCTTCTTCATTATCTTGATGGCAACATTACTGATGATAAAGTCATTATCGATCCTGATCGAGAAGACGGATTTGGAGGTATCCAATGAAAAACCTTCCAGGGCAATATCCTCCTCCCCGTGTTGAATTTCCAAGAGCGGGGCAATGTCTTCCACAGGGGCGTGAATTCCGGAGTCTCCATGGATGGTGAGCATTCCGGTCTTAAGTCCCAATCGGACTTTCTGGTGAAGTGTGGAAGGCACAACCGTGATATCCGGTCGGTGTAGCCAAGGTCTTCCTAACAGCAATTTGAAAGAGGCGGGGATGTTCACCACATGAAATTCTACTTCGGTTTGATACGGCCCGAAAGTCATGGGAAGCATGAGAGTCCCCACTACGTCCCGGCGAGTGTTGTCGTATGCTCGAACTTTGACCTCCGATGGAGAGAAATCCTTATTCTTGTTCCCCAAGCAGTAGGCAACACAGAGTGGACAAACATTGATTGCTGACCCATTGTCGATCAGGATTACTGGAACCCATTTTCCATGGCATTTTAGGGTGACATGTAATGGCCTATTGTGGTCAGTTCCTTCGGCGGGCAGGTCTTGATCAGTGAAGGTTATGGCATGTTTGATAGGTATGGTTTTGATAAGTGCTACAAGTTCATCAGGGCTTATAGAGGAAGGAACTTTCAGGTGAGAAAAAGCTTGAATGAGTCCTTCACGGTGGCGGGTGGAGTGAACGGGTATATCCCAAACAGACATCTTGGCGTGAGTCTATTCGAGTTGTTGCTTGATCATTCCTTCGGGATTTTTCTTAGGACGAGAAGGTTCTTTGGCTGGTGGAGCAAATGGTTGGAAAGTGCTTTTGGTTGGGGTAACAAAAGGGTCAGAAGGTTCTTTGGCTAGTGGAGCTGGAGGATTGGAGGATTCTCCGGCTTGGGGGTTGGTAAATTCGGCCACTCCTTGTCAAATGACTGATTTGACGATACTTTGATTCTTCATCCCATAGATCTGCAAGGGCCTTGCGCTTGCTTCTAATGGTTGTATCGCGGAGGTTAGCGGCCAGGTCTGCGATAACCAAGTCATCCCAAAGATCTTCGGGCTTCCATTTCTCGGCTTCCATTACGGCCTGGTTCACGGTCCATTCCTCGTTTCCCACTTTTATGTTAACAATCTCAGTGTTTGCCCATGAGCTTGTTTTACCCCCCGGCTCATCTTCCCATAAGTTCATCATGGCGACATCAGCGTCTTCAGGAGATATGACTGACGGTTCTGACTTGGCTTCATCTACAAGGAAATCCATCGGGTTAAACCCATTACTAGCTACTTCTTCTTCAGGCTCCGGGAGGGTAAGGCCCACATTGCTGTGTAGATCGATGGTATTGAAATGAGAAAAATCCGGGCGAAGCGGGTTGAGCTCCGGCCAATTGCCAACCAATGCTTCGGGTTGGCATTCTTCAGCAAACATTGCAGGTACGGAGAACATATCGAGAGGATCTCCCATAGCTAACAGCGGGCATGCATTCGGGATCTGGTTCCATTCCAATTCAGGGGGTTCTTGAGGGACCTGATACTCCCAGTTCTGGCCTTCGAACATCACGTATAAGGAGAATCCGTCAAGAGGATCAGCATGAACATTTTGCCAGTCAACTTCCCATCCAGGCACGAACGGTGGTTCAACAATTCTCTGGCCATTGGCCGCTTTGAATTCCTCCTAATCAGAAATCAAATTTCCCCAGGTGTTTTCCCCTTCCCACAGGAAGCAAAGGGCAGTCTCTTCGGGGAATCCCACAACCGGTTTTGGCTTGGTATGAGGGACGATGAAAAGGGTTGGGTTGAATTCTTGAGAGTTTTGGTCAGTGGCTAGTAGGGGTGTGCATGGGTCGGGTTTGACCCCAACCTGTCACCCGACCCGATCATGTCGGGTACCCATTTTTTGAACCCGCACCCGAACCATGTAGGTAGCTAAACCGTCCGTGAAACCGATTATTTCTTGCGGGTCGGGTCGGTCGGGTTGGTCGCAGAAAAAGCAAAACTCTCAAACCCAAACAAAAAAAATACAAGAGAGAGAGAGCGCATGAGCAAGAGCTGGACTGGACTACAAGTCTACAAGAATGAGATTTACCGATCCGAGATTTTGAGGTCTGTACTCTGTATTAATGATGGCGAACTTGAACTTTGATTTTCCTCTCTCAACTTTGAACAGAGAGAGACGAGAGAGACGTCGTCACGCTGGACACGACAGAGCGATTGAGCGAGAGAAAGAGAGGCGATGGAGCTGGACGGTGGAGCACTGGTGTGGAGGCGAGGGAATGAGATGGTGTGCGGCGACATTTCAGATCTGGGCAGTGATTGTCTTTTTGGCTTTTTTATACCTAGGGCTATGGCAGTATAATATATAGATATATATAAAGATATATTGGGTCGGGTCGGACCCGACGGGTTGAACGCATACGAACCCGAAACCGAACCGAAACTCTATTTTTTTTGCAGAACCCAACCCGTACCCGACCGAGACACCTGTTCGAACCCGCCCGAAACCCTGCGGGTCGGGTCAAACCCGCGGGTGAGCGGGTATTTTGCACAGGCCTAGTGGCTAGGGTGATTTGGTTAATGCGGAAGGGAGCGTTGTGTTGTGACAAAGGGTTTGAAACGGTATTTGGTTTGTCTGGAGATGGGGTATCAATGACCTTATTATCAATGAGATTTTGGATCTCATGACGAAGGTGGATGCAATTGTCGGTGGTATGGCCGGGCAGTTGGTGTTAATCACAGTAGACACTTTGGTTCAGGTTTGGTGGGATAGTTTGTGGTGGTGGGAGAGGTTTCAACACCCCGACTTCTGTGAGTTTCTTGAGTAGAGCAGACCTTGGGGTACTGAACTGGGTAAAGACTCGGTTTTGAGATTTTGATTTTTCGGAGATTTGGTTAACTTCTACAGGCTTGGTGGATGAGGTTCCTGTCTGATTGGTATTCCCGAAGAGAACATTGCTATTTCCCGAGTATGCCCTTTTGGACTTTGATCCCGTGTCCTTTTTCTCCAAAGTACCGTCCCGTAAAGCTTCTTCTACAGCCAGACCAGAGTCATAAAAGGTTTCAAAATTTGGAGCAGTCTGGGAAAGAACCATGTATGGGGCGAAAGACCCTGGCAGATTCTGGGTTATAATCCGTATATGTTCCTTCAAATCAGGTTTGTTCTGCATTTGAGCGGCCTTGGCCCTCCACCGTTTCACAAAATCAGCGAAGTTCTCGTTTTCGCCCATCTTGGTACTTTCTAATTCCCTTGTGGTCATTTTTAGGTCGACATTGAAGTCATATTGGGCCACAAAGGTTGTCCCAATGTCTTTCCAAGTCCTTTTCTTAGACGGCTCGAGAGTGAGGAACCATTGCAAAGCTGGGCCGGACAGAGACTCATGGAATAGTTGTGCCATGGCTTCCTTCTCAATTCCTCGCATGGTAAGGGAACCAACATATCCCTGGAGATGGGCCTTTGGGTCGCCGATACCATCGAATTTCGCAAAATCCACACCTTTGAACTTTTCTGGCAACTTGGCGTTTGGAAATAGGCACTCATGTCTATTTCTCCTTTCCCAAGACGTTTGGTTTCTTGAACAGAATGTTCCAGTTTACTAATCTTTGCGACGAGGGCTGCCAGGTTAGGGTCTGACATGAGTACTTCTTCCTTGGGCTGTTCGGACTGCGGAGGCGGCTTAGTCTGCAGCCTGTCGCTGATTTCTTGCATAGTTTCCATCATCATGAGCATGTCCTTCTGCATGGATGTAATAGAAGCTTTGAATTGTGCATCCACACCAGCGATGGACTGCTTGAACTGAGCATCCATGGTAGTCATGTTCTGCCTAAGCTCGTCTACTTCGTTTCCTTGGTCAGTCATGGGATCTTCGGGTGATATTACAACTATCGGCTCTTCCACTACTAGTGATTTTTCAATCGGCTTTCCTAACAACAGCTGCCCCTCCTGTTCTATTTGAACTTCGAATAGTTGGGTTCCTTCCAGGATATCTATGCGAACTAGCCTTTGGAGCGGACGAAACCAATTGGGTATAGCCTCTTCTTTTGGTGAACAACCAATGTTTCAGCACTGGCAACAAAGCAAAAAGGGAGCAGCTCATAACTGATCTCGGATGCTCGTCCTACGTTCTCTGCTCCTCCTAGAAAGTAGGCCTAGGACCTACCGTGATCTGGATCTCACTTAAGGCGTTTGTGCAGAAAATTTCCAATAGTCCGGGTAGGTGCTGTCAGGTAGGTTAAATTCCGAGTGCTTCGGAACCAGAGCCAATCTCCTTATCTTGACCATCTGAGGCAGAGCAATGTGACTATCAGAATCCAGGCACGCACGCGCTTAAGGGTAGACCTAAACCAAGGGAGCCGTTTGGGCACGGCAAACACCGGAGGTATCGCAAACTCCGTGGATTTAAAGTCTCCTAGATCGACCGGAGTAACCTAAAGAATTCTAATGGAACCCTATCCTCTAGCCTGCAAAATGCAATGAGGTATGAATGATATGCATGTACAGAAAAGAAATGCACGTAAGCAGTATATAACACGCAAGTCATAGCCATGGGTTCCCGTCCTAGTTGGGAAGGTTTTATAGTTATGTACAAGTGTGAAGGCCAGTTTTGGTCTCGAAAGGGTTCCCCGGATTAGAGCCAAGATGTACTCCCCATGTCAAGTGTATTGCAAGACAATGGTCGAACAACAAGATGGCTCATCATAGTCGAGGGTTGCTAGGCGTTCCAGGAGAGCTTGTCACAGGTAAACCAGGCAAAATAGCCAATACTCACTAGCGAGGCTTGTGCGGTGCAGAGTGTACATGATAAAAGAATCAGATTTTCCAAAAGATATTTAAAACCCCCTTTTGAAAACACCAGTCAAGTTTGGCTCTCGTAATTATTCGATTCTTTGAAAAATAAGACTAAGTATCAAAGTTTCGAATAATAAAGAAGTCCCCAGCAGAGTCGCCACTGTGGACTCCCGCAGCCCAAAGTGCGTTCGAAGAGTCACCACCCAGATTTTTGAGATGGATGATCCGAGAAACCGAGAACTCGTTTTGGAAAAGGCTTTTGGTCAAGCGAAAATGTCGAGACTTTGGATTCGGGAACCACATTACGAATGGGGAATGTTTTTCTTTAAAAAGCACCCCACTCGCCCGGTAATACCGGTCTCTACTAGGCATCTTCAAAAGAGGAAGTTTCAAATATCTTTCGAAAAATCGAGCTCTTTAATAAAACAAGCAGCGGGGAAGGGACATGGGGAACATATCACATTGACGTGCACGAGGTGCTCCCTGTACATAGATGATAAAGGATGATGCGGCAAAATATAGCTAAGAAAAGCTACTCGACAAACTATCTGGGTCACAGTCATCTGTTACACAGCATATCGAAATACGGCGCACGGCCATATGATATGTCGTGCGTGGTTCTGATCCTGTCTTTAGGCTGTCAACAGTATGCAAGACATCGCACGGCGTGTTGAGTATGACGCACGACGTTATTTAAAAAACACCAAAAAACTCACAGTTATCAGATCACCCTAGAACAGTACCATTTCTCCAAGCCACAGACAGAAAAACCTCTTTTAATGTAGTCATTCATTCAGAATGATTGAGAAAGTTTTGTTCACGGTAATAAAATATGGCTTGTAGACATGGTCTTATTCCAAAGTTATTGATGATAGACAGAAGCAAACCCAACGACGAATAATCATGGCTCAGATAGTTTGGTTAAGAAAACAATAGTGAACTGAAATTCCGTGTGCGTGGACATGCTACGCCATGCGACGCATCAAAGCGCCGCGCGGCGTAGCTCGCTCAGCACAGAGGCTATCTTACTTTGTAAAGACGATTTTTTTAGATCAGATCTTAACCAAAAGGGTTAAGCCTGACAGCAGAAGAGCCCCCTCAGGGCCAAGACAGAGCCTAGCCCAAGGAAACTTAGTTTTTACCTTTGATCTTGAGCTTGAATGAGGATGGATGACGGTGGATGAGTGTCGGTAAGGTCGGTTGAGGAAAGAGGAGTAGAGATGTGTGTAATAGATAGTATATTGGGTAGTTGGAGTCTCAAAGTTAGTAGGGGGCTAACTTCGATGGTGAGGAGAAAAATGGAGCAAGATGCCTAGAGAATGTCTTTGGAGCACCTTCTCAAGGCTTGGGAGTATGGAATGGGTGTGAAAGCATGATGAGAGAGAAAGAAAGTTAGGTACCCCTTTCCCTTAAGTGGTGGGGTGTATTTATAGGCAAAGAGCCAAGGATTTCGAATTCAAATGGTGGAGGTATTTTCTGGGCGGGCTGGAAATGCAATATTCAGCTGAGCCATCTTGCAGCTGTGGCTCAAATAAGCGTGGCTGACAGCTGTCTAAGCCAGTCAGAACTTTATCTGAAATGTCGTGCGGCTAACTTGGAGTGTCGCGTGGTTTTACAAAGTTTGTTATGCCGCGCGTTGCAGGTATACTCCGCACGGTGTTTCAGATTCAGTCCAGGGCTTTCGGGCCTTTGGGCTATTGGGCCATTTGGTTTATTTGGGCTAAGGGAATCCTTTATTCAAGCTCGCGAAGGTACAGTTTCCTTTGTTTCATCATCGGGGTGTCCAAAGAACCTCCGAGGTCCGGATTGGGGTGTCTACACTAGGCTTTAGGCTTATGTTTTTGTCCCCACACTGTTTATGGGGTATTCTGTTAAATTATAGGGCTTTTTCAGCCTTTAAACTGTTTAGAACTGCTTATTAACTGCCTATAAACTGCTTGGTTTGTCCTAGGTGTGCACTGGTCCTTCCAGAGCCCAGAGGGTTTGAGAATAAGAGTTGTGGGCTTAGGCTTACTGGCGCGCGCTGGTTTGGGTGTGGCGAGCGCAGGTTTGTTCAGCATGCAGTGACTTGTTCAGTGCATACTAATATCTTCCTGCGCACGACACTCCGAGACAGGAGCCTTCCAGTCTGTTTAAACTCCCACAGCAATCTGTTTTCATCCTATACTTACTGTTTCAATAAGCAAGCATGCTATTTTGTCACATCCTGCAAACTGTTACAGTTTAAATCCCCGATTAACTATTCCCCCGCCCTAATTGGCTAAAAAATCGATTAATAAAAGAAGAATTGCAAATATTTTCACAAAATGCCTAAGTAGAGACCGATCTTTGGATTGGGCGAGAGGGGTGCCTTTAAACCCTTCCCCTCTTGTAACCTGGCTCCCGAACCCAGATATGGTTATGACGGACTGGTTCCTTCACTTTTTCAAATCAAATAGCACGGCAGGTGCTTCGAAATATGGTTCCTTGGGTGTCGGACCTTCAAACCCGAGTGACGACTCTGTATTCCGAGCGCTTGCCTCCCCGCTCACGCTCCCTCAATCCGAGAGAAAGGAATGGAATCCTTTTTCTCAGGGCACGCTGCCCACAGTGGCGATTCTGCTGGGGATGATCGAATCGGTATTGATCCACACTTAGGGTTTAATACGTTTGTGAACAATTTCTTAAAAGTCTGTCAAAACAGTGAGCTTCGCGCTGCCGAAGGTTGGAATGGTGATTTAACAGGAACTCGTGTCCGGCCAATCCAATCTGGGGCTTTTTCAATTGTTCACTTGTGTAGTTTCCTCTAAAGATGGATTAAATAAAGTGAGCCAAATTTGAAAAGGCATTTTGCGATTTTTGCGATTCTTCTTCTTCTTAATCAATTTCTAGCATTTCTCATTTGCATCGATGTGGGATAAGCCTCGTTGGATTGTTTTGGCAATCCGACATGGTTTATCGGAGCCCGGGGACCCCGAATGACCAACAACCTTCGACGATGATAGGTCATTCTACCGTTCGACTATTGCTCTGCGGTTACGCGGGCAACGGGAGGTATATCTGTCGCCTTAGTCCGAGGAACCTGTTACAAACCAAAACTAGCATTTGCATATACAAAGCACTAGAACTCTCCAAACTAGGACGGGTACCTGCAGGGTAAGATCTATTTGCATCTAACCCCATAACTGTCTATATGTTACTGTTTTCCCTATCGCATGCTCTGTTTTGCATAGGAGCACGCTTAAGGCTGTTTTGTCTTTCGAATTTGTCTTGCGCTGTCTAAGACGTTGTTGGACCCAATGAGGAGTCGTTCATTCTGTTGAATATTCGTTATCGATCGCAAAGTCCTTAGTTCAATGAGACTTTGAGAAATCAAAATTTACTACATCCTTAGCTCATGCCCGGTTGAAGATTCAACCGAAAATAAGGAACAACAGAGTAATGATGCCAAGTCACTGACGCCACCCAGGTTGAAGTGCGTTGTCACTACACACCGCGGTGTTCAAGGTTAGGGTGCCATGTCATCAACACCGAGTTGTTCCAAATTCAAAGTTGAATTTTCAAATGGGATTAGTCGAAGATGTAGTCTATTTTGACATCTTCTAGGATCTGTCGATCTATTAATGGACACATCGCCGAAAAGAATTCTAAGGATTCCGGCAACGTCTGAAATTCGTGAGGCAAACTCGTCTCTGGTTCTATACATGCATGCATTCAATCGTTCAGCGTAGGAGCATGTTTAGGGCGGCTTCTAGGTTGTCTCTCTCTTTCGAGTCTATCTTATGCTTACTAGGACGCTTCTAGACCCGATGAAGAGTCGTGCATCTTGATGGTGCACGTTGTTAATTTTTCAAAGTCCTTAGATCAGCGAGACTTTGAGAAATCAAACCTTACTAAGTCCTTGGCTAATGCCCGATTGAGGTTTCAACCGACAATAAGGAACCACAAGGTGTTGATGTCGTGACACTGATATCATTCAGGTTAAGAGTGCTTCATCACTTACAACCACCCCGACTAAAGCGTGTTGTCGCTGACGCCACCCAGGTTAAGGTGTCACGCCATTAATACCAAATTGTTTCTAGTTCAAAGTTGAAGATTCAAATGGGGCTTGTCGAATACTTAGTCTATTTTTTACATCGCTTAGGATCAGTTGATCTTTTCAAAGGATACACCCTCGAAAAGAAATCTGAGAATTTTGTCAGCGTCCGAACATCATGAGACTGACTCGTCTCTAGTTCTAGAGTCTAGGGTTGACACCGACGACGACGTGTGCATGACATTCTAATTGCTGCAGGAACGCCACTGAGCTTTCACGTACTTTACTGTCTAGTTCAAAGCCATTGCGCCGTGCAAGAGAGTACCGAAAAGAAGGGCCAAACCTACTTGGGAACGTCTTCAGAATCCGGTTCAAAGACTTGTTAGACTCGAAACTCAGTCAGTTGCAACGGAGGCTTCTCCAGGTTCTTTGTTGGCCACCTTAAAGTCGGGTTCGCCATCGATTTTGCAAAGAGCCACGCCGTCGGCTTCCCCTTCTTCAACATCTTCAAGGCCAGCCATGGAAAATCAACCGCTCACTCTAGAGGCCGTGCTCACAAACCTCCAAAATAGCATCACTGCTATGCAGCAAAGGGCTACCCAGACTGATGCTTCCATCGCCATCTGAATGACCTTATCAACACTCGCCTTCCACCTCCTCTAGAAGAGGAAACCGAGGACGATGAGGATGTTCATGGAGAGCCTATCTTCATTCCGGATCCGAATCACGAGGGGCGTCTCATTGTTCAGCCCATCCCTGGAGAGGCTCGTGCGCCTGCTGCAAACCCGAATCTTGCGGGTGGGGAACCTGTGCAAAACCCTGATATGGCAGCTCTCATGGCCAAGGTAGCAAAGCTGGAGGAGGCAGTCTCCAAGTCTTAGAAGATCAGCGCAAGGGGAGTTGACTTGGATCGCCTTTGCCTGTATCCCAATGCTCGGCTCCCCGACAAATTCAAGATGCCTGACTTGGTTAAGTTCGACGGGAGTGGTGATCCCAAAACTCATCTCTATGGCTACCATGCTGCCATGAAGCTGCTGGGTGTTAAAAGTGAGGCCATGTCTCAACCTTTCCCTCGAATCCTCTCTGGGCCTGCCTTCCATTGGTTTCTGTCGCTCGACATCTCCAAACGAAGAACTTGGGAAGATATAGGGGTTGCCTTTGTCTCGTAATACAGCTACAACTCTCAACTGAAGATGACTATTTTGAGAGTTAGAATCCACGAAGATGGAGGCAAAAGAGTCCTTTACGGACTTTGTTAAAAGGTGGAGAGCTAAAGCCGCTCTAATGACTGAGCGCCTGAGCGAGAGAGATCAACTCTGCATTATCGCCCGCAACCTGTATCTCGACTATGCCAAGCATCTCGTGGTGGTTCAAGCATCTGCCAACTTCGATACCTTCTTTGAATCTGGCCTAGCCATCGAGGATGCACTGTAAGCTGGAATTTTGCTAAGGGGCGAGTCCTCTTCCTCCACTCAAAAAGCTAAGCCAATGGCTTACTCTGGAAATAGTAGTGTGTTGTTTGGTAACAACAACTAGATACAAGTGGGAGCGATGCTCCAGCTTTCAACTCCAATCGCGCTGCCGATGTCAATCAAGTTCAAAACGCTCAAAGCTTCCGAGCCCGAACCCAACCCCGGAGTTTCTCTGTCTTCGAGGCTTCTCTATCCACAGTGATGGAGAAACTTGTCAAGTCTGGGCATCTCAAACCTTTGACCCCAACTTCTCCACCCAAAGTCTTACCTGCCGGTTACAATCCTAACCTCTTCTGTGCCTTCCACCAAATGCCTGGCCATCACACTGACAAGTGCTATCGTCTTCGACATGAGATTCAAGATCTTATTGATGATGGCACAGTTCAAGTTCTACCAAAGCCCAACATCATTTCCAACTCCTTGCCTCAACACAGGTCTGACCCTCTGGTTGGTCAGATATCTATCAGCTCCACTCAAATCAACCCAAGTTCCACCATATTCAACCCTAACCACTATATCGTCCCAGCAAATCAAACCAAACCCATCGTATCCATCCTGTTTGAACCGGAGGTTAACATGATGGCTGTAGGTTGGGTAATCGAGGTTTTCACTGCTGACATCTGGCTTGACAGTGATGAGGGGCTTGCAAAGGAAAGGACCGATTGGCTAAGGCCCAGTGATCAAAGGAGCACTGAGTAGGTTTGGTCGAAGAAGCTGAAGAAGCCGAAGTGCTGTTGCTTGGGCCTGACACCCGCTGGATCCAATCACTTTTTGTGGAAGCTACGGGTATCTTTTTAACAATTGCGTTTTCAAAACCGCATCTAGTTTGCATTGGCGTTTTGTCTAAGTCTGACACAGAGTCTTTTACGTTTGTCTAAGTCTAGCTCTGAGTCGGAGGTTGTGCCTGTTGGCCCTCCACGTCGTAGCTTTTGTTTCAAGTCCTGAGTCTGCTGTACTTGGCAAACCCCGTTGGTTTTTATGATATGGTTTATCTTGGTTCTAAGTACTTCGTTGGCTTTTATATAAACTGTGTCGACCTTAACGACGAAGGATAGATTTCGATGGGATCATCCCCAAGGAAATGTGTTCCCTCGCCGAAAGGGAAGACGAAAGGCATGCTCAGCCTATTAAAAGAAGAAGTAGTTTCAAATAAACTTGAAAGACAAGTATAACCTCCCAAAAGGTTCAAATTTGGTTTAAAGCTGCCCCTAAAGGAGCATTGCGCCCGGTCAGACAGGCTCGAAGAATTCATCGACGTCTTGGTGTGGTCTCATCAAGTCACACATCGCGTTGATCCTAAGCATCGAACCCTTGCTACCAGGTGCCAATCCACAAAGCAGAAGCACAGAAGGCTCTGGGCCTCGTACCATGTTCAAAACAGCAACAGTGGCGTTCCGCCAAGTACGAATGAGAAAGTGTACAAAACGGCCCGGAGCAAAGCATTTCCAGCCGAATCGCCCTTGACCCTGCGTCATTAAAGCCATTGTATCAGCGGCTGCGGCCAAAGATCATTGTCCTCAGCGGCAACAAATTCAATAACCTGGATCAATTCAAAAGCAACTTTTCCCTGAGAGAAGCTCGTTGGGCTGAAAACCCCAAGGGTGGGCAGTTCCAAGCAAAAGTTAGAGCAGTCTGCTAGACCGAAAACCTATGAAGGCGGTTTAGGCAAAATGAATAGGCAATCAATCAAAACTCGCTAGACCGAAGACCCGAATGGGCGATACTAGGCAAAAGTTAGGGCGTAAAAGGAGAGGGAAATACTCGAGAGTTAACCCTTTGCCTGAACTACGTTTTGACCTGATTCCCTAGCTTGGGATACGTAGGCAGTCTCTCTTTGAGACTCGGTCAAAATCTATCAATTGGATCCATGGTTGACATTTTGTTACACATCAAAGGTCGAAAGAGGGTCAGAGATCAAGTCAAGCTGCATTAGAGGAATCAGAAGAGGGAAACCCTTCGTCTTTCAATTTTATTGCAAACTCCTTCAATTTACAGGCTGAGCATAAAGCCGTAAAAGCAATTTAAGCATAAAAAACAGAACAAAATGCTCACGAAGCCTAACGGTTCACAGTTTATTCTAAGTTCAGCGAAGTCTGGTGTGAGCAGCCGCAGCGGACGTGTAGTCACGCGCACTTGTTCAAAGTGATGTGCGTTGGTCTCAAACCTGCGCACGCTTATTCAATTTCTGCAGCAGAGTGTAGCAGTTAGCTACTTCCCTTGAATGTCGTTCTAGGGGCTTTTGCCAAGTCTTGTCATGCTGTGCAAGTCATATGGACATAATGTGACTGCACGGGGGTGTCAGTTTCAGTCCGGGCCTATACGAGTCATCATCTGCGTCTTATGTCCATCTTTGCGACATTTTTCCAGCTTTTCAATCAATTGACATGTCGAGATGCTTTTCTCGATTTTGTTCGTACAGGTCTTTGTGCCTTTTTCACCTTTCGCAAGTGTCAGTTTCACCTGTTTAGGAATGTTGTGAGTTTCGGCACATTAATGCCCAAAATTTCATTATATTCCGCGTGTCTAAAGGTTCGCATTGTACCCTAGGGCTCTTTCTTCCCATTTCATTCGAGCTAGGCGAGTTTGTACATATATGCGCATGTTTGTGTGTCTATTCAGTTCACTCGTCAATGCAAATTAGATATTAGTGGTTAGTTTTTGTATTCTCTTAAACACTTGCAAAAGAGAGTCAACAAACTGGAAGATGCAATTCTTACATTGCTACCCTAGTATCCGTAATCCGCGAGCAGTGGAATCTCGTCAGCAACCAGGGCACGTTAGCCCAGGGCCAAGCAAAGCATCTCTGGGCACATCTGCCCAAGCATTGAAGAAAGGGCACGCAGACCCAATTCCATTACTAAAATGTCAAACTGGGGCACGCCAGCCCGTTCAATGTCTTTCTATCTGGGTGCGCATCTCAGAAGTAACAGACAATACAGTGATGAGGCTCAGTGGTAGTCCTTAGGCGTTGTTGTCCTCCTAGGAGCCGCCCTAAGTTTGCATCTGCATTTTTAACATATGATACATGTCATTGCATATTGTGTATTATTAAATGTTGAAAGCAGGAAGATGACCAGCATGGTCGCCATCATATGATGTGGTTTTCTAACGGGTACGATGAAGTTTCTTGCAAAAATCGTCTCAATGACAGCCGGTTTTGTCAAATTTCTCAACGGCTCGATCGCTCTGATCCGCCCGTTTCAAGTCAACGACAGCAGGTCCTGTCGAATTTCTCAATGGCTCAATCGCTCTGATCTGCCTGTATCAAATCATCGACAGCCGGTCCTGTCGAATTTCTCAACAACTCGATCGCTCTAATCTGCCCGTTTCAAATCAACAACAGCCGGTCCTGTCCAACTTCCAATGGCTCAATCACTTTGTATAGTGATCCGCCCTTTCAAATCAACGACAGCCGGTCTTGTCCAACTTCCAATGGCTCAATCACTTTGCATAGTGATTTGCCATATCATCAATGACGGTCAGTGTAGACACCCCAATTTGGACTTCTTGAATTTCTCGATTTGTGGCCCGGAGACTCCCCGATGATGAAATTGGACTA
>JAOTQK010041622.1:0-18493 GCA_025642025.1 Rhododendron ferrugineum | reverse complement strand
CCCATGGACAACCCTCCCCACTCCACATTTTTGTCCACATGTATATCAAAAAGCCTATCATCTTCACTCTCATCAGCTTCACTATCTACAAATTCCTCCAAGTCCGTAGTGTCATCACCTGAATGTGTGTAATCTTCATCACCATCACCATCACCCTGATTCACATCTCCATCTCCATCTCCATCCTCATCCCCATCCTCCTCCTCAATGACTACTACAGTACTTAAGTGCTGGTTTTCAATAGAAAAGTTACAATGGTTTTCTATGTACACCTCAATGGTTTTGCTTAATTTGACCCACTTAACCATTTCAATGCAATCACTATCATCTTCCAAGTGCCTAAACCCATGGTATAGATCCCTCGCAGGAACTTTGTAGTGATAAGTCATTGAGCCAAATAAATTCAACTCCTTAACCATGTCTTTCAATTCTATCATTCCCATGTAATCAGTGTCCACCCAGTCAAAGAAAGCTACTTTTCCCCCAACATATCTCCTAGTATTTATACCAATCATAAGCTTTCCATCATAATGCATCTTGATGGAGAAGTGTACAGCATCGTTTTTTTCTGTCATATTTGCTTAAAAATTGCCATGGTCAACAACATGCAGACAAGGTGGGGACTGGGGACCACAATACATTACCATATGCATAAAAAGTGTCCATCCAAATTAAAAAAGACCATATAAATCCAAAAGAAGGGTAAAGAGTTCAAAAGCACAAAAATCTAGTCTTTGCAAACAATATTAAATGCACACCAAACAATATTAAATGCCAATTTTTTCGGTGCTATCATATTAAATACCAACTTACCATAAACTGGTGCATCTTTTCCAACCCTAAGAATGGCCATTTTGAAAACCTTTCTTCGAAAGCTGGCTTCTTCTCTGCTCTCTGTCCTCTACTCAGAGATTCCCCATTGTAAAGAGGTTCCCCTTTTGGCCTTTAATTAATAAGAGTAAAGTAGGGTTTTGGCGCCACTTTTAGGGCACCAAGTTTGCCCACCTCTGAGTTTGGTGGGAATAGAGTAGATATACCATTTTGTCCAAGAAAAATGACATGAAATGTCCTAACTGCCCTCAATCCCAAGTTTTCCGTCAGATTTTCTTACGTCTGTTATCAATTGGACCTACATAGAACAAAAAACAAACTTGGAGGACAAAATAGTTGCAATTGATACTTGGAGGACGAAAATGAGAAACGGATGAAACTTGGAGGACTATTTCTATAAATTTCCCTAAAAACAAAGGTGAAAACAACACAATGAACAACTTCGTTGACGTTATTCATGATAACATGATTATTTGAAAGGTCAGTGTTCTTGGGCATGAGTACGCTTACTGGATTCCTTGTGCATCTAAAATCCTTGCTTGATTTATGGAGCTCCAAGTGGGATTAAAGACTTCAAGGTAAGAGAGAGCTCATCGAGGTGGCACAAATCTTTGATTGAGGTTCTGTTTCTGCCGAAGGTGGTTTCTCGAATTTTAGCTATTCATGTGCCGAGGGTGAATATTGGTGATGTTAATATGTTTTTGACTCTTTCTAAGCATGGGGATTTCTTGGTTAAATCGGCGTACTTTTTAGTTGTCATGGCCGGTGGGTTGTGGTCGCAGGTGGGATGCTTTCGGTCTATGGAAGAAAGTTTGGGCCTTTTGGGGTTTCATCTCCGGTCAAAATTTGCTTTGTTTTAATGGAAGGTGTTTCACGGGATTCTACCCGTCAAAGACATTTTTGTTCAAAGGAGTTTACAAGTTTACTAGCTGTCTGGAGTGTGGGAATGCTTCAGAAACTCTCGACTCAAGCAATATGTTTTTTGATTGCGAGGTGGCTCGAAGACTCTGGAGAGCCTCAAATCTGGGTTGTATTTTTCTGAGTGGTTTTCTAACTGGATTACAGAAGCTCCGGATATTTGAAAAGGCTAAGTGCGTTTTGTGGCTTATTCAGTCCAGCCGGAATAGAATTTTGTTTCAACGGATTCATTGTTAGATTCGTGGGCTTTTGGGGGACTGCTAAAGGAGGTTCAGAGCAGGATTCCTATGGATTTTCCTGGAGTTAATGTTGCTGCAAAGTGTAACCGAGCTATGTTATTCTCAAGTATTGGGGAGGACGTCAGTGCTGTAACTCCTAGGATTGTTGTGGATGGGGCTTGCTGACCAATGCGCATTCTCTCAAAATGGCTTCATTCGGGATTAAGGTGTCTCTATGGGCTTTGCTTCTTCAGCTGCTATGGTCGAAGGAATGACGATCTTGAGGCTTTGCGTGCAATTGTGCTAAATGGATGGGCTTATACGGAGTTGAAATTTTCACGGACTGTATTATGGCGGAGCTCGACCTGGCGGGGAGGGTACAAGCAGTCCTTGTTCTGATTGTAATTAACAGCATTTAATCATCAAAAATCGAAACTGATAATCTCAATTCCATGATGCATATCAAAGTGCAAAAGTTCATTTTAAGTAACTTTGATGCGTGTAATTCCTAGATATTGTTCCTTAGATTGTCGGAGAAAATATATATGAAATAGAAATTTTCTGATAATCGTCAACAAATTCATGGAAAACAAATACATCGAAAAAGGAATAGAATAGTCTGTGGGATGATCGAGGCACGTGAAGACACTCATACCCTTTCCTGCACCGGGTTGAATGGTACTTCTTCCCCAAGTTACGTACCATGACCTTCGAGCTTTCTTTTGTGCGGCAAAGCAAAGCTCACGAACCGAGAGTTGTCCGACACTCAAAGAACCACGACATATAATACTTCCTCTGTCCCTTTTTAAATGTCCACAACTGACGATCGTATGGAAAGAGGAAGAAATAGACGATATATATAGAGTGTGTTTGGGGTTATAGAAATATATAACTTATCCTAGCAATTCGGAGAAAAAGAAGGGCACGTGGCAATTGGTTTGACCAATTCCAAAATGTTTGAAGTAACTACTCTGAGAATGTTACTCCACAATTATAGGCAACAAAATACCTCAATGACAAATTAGGATAATTAAATTAAAATATAAGCATAAAATTTTAACCCTATTGACCATAAAATTTTAACAAATTAGGAAAATTAAAATAATCGCAATGGGCTTTTTTATGACATTACCAGGCCGTTTGGACTGCTGCTGTTTTTTGTTACTCTATAATTTAACCCTATTGACCCATTTGACGCTTCCCTTGCTTGTGATCAAGTACAAAGATGCCATGAATTAGGAGGAGAAATTAGGTTTGTGATTGAGAAGTATGGATTGGGGCAGAGAGTATATTGTGGTATGTGATGTGGAAATCGACATGTTAGGAGGCAAAACATGTCAACAAATTCGTTGTAGTTGTCGATCATTGATCAAGGGGCTTTGGAATTTTATGTGGTCATGCAATTAGAGCACTCCAACAAATGAATGTAATGGAAATTCCCGAGAGATATATAGATTGGACCGATGGAAGCTAGCTGCAAAGGTTTCTTCATCCAGTGAGGGCAAAGTTATAGGGTATGAGATGGATCCTAAAAGTTGGTAACATTCGCACGGCATAGGCATCTTTTGTCCTAGAATGGTACAACTAGTTCTTCTGTCATCGGAGTATGACGACGCATATGAGTTGGTGGATACAACTATTACTCATTTGTTCTCTAAAGTTGAAGTCATTGCACTAGGCCATAGGCATAGCTTCTCCTGGTGGAGGCCTTGTTGACATGGAACTGAATCTGGGTGATCCTAATTTGGGGCGAGCTAAGGGCTTAAAAAAGAGACAGGGCATACGATCGATACGTGTGAGGAAGAGTAGGTGGAAGACTAAAGCCTTGGGCATGACAAAATTAGGAAGACGGCAAAAGTTGTTAAACGATCTCGTCTAGTTGGGTAAACTTGATTTCACATTGGCTATTGTTTTCCACTTCTGTTGATCAGAAGCTATGTGTAGTGTAATTACTTGTACTGATGTTTTATGGGAGTAGGATATTCGAACACCTTATCGGCCACTGGTGATGATTCTGATGAAGTATACGGGGATAACTTCGTCACACACGACATTAGTAATCCACCTTTGTCTTTCCAAGCATCACACCATCCGTATTTTTTTCATGTGTTAAATGCCCATGATTTTGTTGTTGTTGTTATTAGAATATTTATCGTTGTGCATTTTCTCATAAGATTTATTTTTCCAGGAACTTGAATCGGCAAGACACATTCTAATGGATCAATCAAGATGAGCATATTGCGTGGATATACTGAGATATTCTATGATGATGGCTTTTTGGATTTTCTAAGTACTGTAAAACACAATCAACCCCCCAAAGTTCAGTAACTTGAGGGACCATTAGTTATCAGGAACTACCATTACTCATCAGTAATAGACCACTAATATTGTTTAGTCATGTTTTTTTTTTGTCATTCGTTAAACCTAATTTAGTCTATCCTAAGGGACTTGAGGAGAGGAATGGCTATCGAACCCTGCTCATGTGCATGAGAGTATAAGGGAGACACCAACTGCGCTCCACTCCACTTGCTACGGGTGTTATCTCAATAAGTGTTTTTTGGGATTTTTTTCATCCTTAAATGGTTGGAGATAACTAAAGAATATTATTTGGCCTTTTATTATGGTCCTATGAAAAGCATTCACTTTCGCATGACATCTGATTTCAAAAGAGCACATGACATCATCAAAAGACAACTCAACGAGACATGATTTGATGATTCATGGCATTTTTTATTCAAATATTTGCAATCTTCTATGCGAATGATGCGATATGATAGTGGTTCAACCAAATGTAAGTGCAATAAAGGTGAAGGTGATGAGGTTTAATAGGAGTTTACTGAAATAGTTGATACAACAAGGGTGAAGGTGAGGTTTACGTTTATTGGTATTTTATTTAGCATGTCGAGGATAACAGCAAATTAACAACTATAGACGGAGGAAGATTTCATATGAGGGACGATTATTGTTTGAAAAGAGGGTAATGGCCTACATAATTAAAATGCAATTTGTTAACATAAATTCTTAAAGACAAAAAGGGGATCGATTACATAAATACTTCAAAGAAGATAAGTAGGGACAACACACTGTACAATTAATTATAAAAAAAAAAAAAAAGACACACTGCAAAACTCCCTTAGAAGTAGTTTGGATTAATAAGTTTTTAGGAATAGTATTATTTCTTTGTGTTTAACATTTTTCTTTTCTTTAATCTATTTAGATCGATGAGCTATACAAAAAGTATGAACTGAGATTGAAAAAAGTTCAAAGAATACAAATAAAATGACAAAATTAAAGGATCAATCAGGATCCACTTTCTCCATATCATATAGTCATTAGTCACCACCTATCGAAACACAATTGAATTTATCTGGTTATGACGTGATTAGACTAATTTTAAGCCAATTTGGGACATCGGGAAAGCTATTGGTATGGTTCTTGATTAAACCGAAATTGGGTTTCCTCCACATGTGTCCTGTGATTAAAAAAAGAAGAAGAGAAAATGAGGGCAAAGTTTGTATTTTTAAAATTGCTTTGTTGAAAATGTGGGTCCAAAAACATTACACAATTTCACAAAAAAAATAAGGAGGTGCAATGTGTGAATTTAGAGCATAAAGGGGCATGCAATATGATTTGAGTGAAATCTAAGGGTGCTAGTGAGGTTTACCCTTAATAGACGTCCCATGTTCAAGGCTTTAAAACGCGACTGAGTTTGCTTTGGATTTGATTCAATGAATCCAAGCCTAGTATTAAACATGAAAAATCTTCATTTTACTTCTCGATGAGCTATCGATTCGTATCGGATTAGAATGAATTTTGTTAGGGTTAGTGTGCTTGATGATTTCTATAATATGATTGATCTAGATCTCTGAAATAAACCTGAAATAAGTTCGTATTCGATTAATACTGTAGGGTGACGGTATTAAAGGGACTTCGCAGGCTGAACCTGAGAAGTATGAGTTAGCTAACTCGCGTTAAACAAAAGCGACTTTGCTTTGGCATATAAACCCCTCTTCTTCGAGCCCAAATACAATCTCGCGCTTAACATACGCGACTATACTTTGGCATATGTACCACCTTCTCCTTCAATTCCTAACAAAATCATTCGAGATTCTCCACTGGTATACCCATTCACTTCAGAGCCCGACCCACAGAACCCTTTCAATTCAGACCCAAACGTATTCTCTTCGTTCTTTGTTTTTCAATTTAGATTTGCTGAATTTCCCAGTTGGGTATAGTCGTTTTGTTGAGATTTCAATAGAGCATTTCATTGGGTAGTTTTTCATTGGGGCAGATGAAATGCCAGAAAGTGTTGGCTTTTCGAATTATGGGTTCACCGTTCACCAGTGGCTCAAAATCTCATAATTAATGCTGGGTATGAAGTTAACTTTCTTTACTTCGTTTGAGCTCATCTAATATACCGTGTCACTGCATGACTTCAGCTTATTGTGTTTTGGAACTTACAATTATCTATCCGGGTTTTAGTTTTATCATGATTGAAATGCATTGTGTTTGTGTCAGTTTTTTTTACCAGTAAGTCTACTATGACTATGCTTAGGAATGATCTGTTCTTATTGCAAAGCACTTCTGATACTTCCAACAGGAGTTTCTATCGAAACGATGAAATATGTTTTTTTTTTTTTTGTTCGGCAAAGAAATTTTTTATTAATCATAAAGATCAAAAGATGAAATCATTACAATACAAAAGAAATGCATGGAGAGAGCTTCAAAGAGTGAAAAAAAAGACTCTCCTACTGTAGTATTCGCAAAACAATGAAAGATGTTTGGGTAACTACATTTCCTTGTATTCAAATCAATATTTATGCATGAGGTTTATTGATGATTGACATGTCTGTAGATGCGATGTAAATGTTTGGAATAGAACGGAGAGGAAATGTTGTCCCCTTATCTCACTGGGTGCAAAGTAAGGCAGCAAGTTGTTGGTATAGGAGCTAAATTTACTGGTCTTACATGTATGATGTACTGATTTGGTTAGGGTCTCTGTTATATAATCCAATGTAAACTCCTGCTTAGTGCTTACCATTTTATCACTCCTTCATGTCTGCACAAATATAGTTTAAAGATGGTTGTTCCAATAAACTAAAGGTTACTGTTAAGAATGAAGAACTAGGTATAACCCTGACAATATTTCATCAGGCTATGTATCTCATTTTTTGTCCTATAAACATAGAGCAACATCTGTGCCGGATTGTGGCTTGGGGGACCATTCTGATGAAGTTATTGTAGGAATTAGGATGGCAGTATTGTGAGGATGCATATTCAGTGTACATGTCAGAACATCTCCACATATGGGGAGAAGGAAGGAGGAAATTATGGAATTGGGCAATCTGGGGACAGATTCACTAGGAAATCACTATGGGTTGTGGGCGGAGGATGAGTTTAACAGGGGTATACACAACAAAGTGTTCGAGATATTTTAGTTGAACCGGCAGAGTTCAGCAGATGGAATCAGGAATCTCTATGGGGAATGTACCTGGATTTTCTACGGATCATAGCCCGTTGGTTTTGGACACAGTTTGAAGTTCTTTGAAGTCTAGATCACAAATTCAGTTTGGAGCTGCTTGGCTGCGTAGTTCAGACTCACAAACTATCATTCACAAAGCTTGGCAGGTTTAATTTGCGGGTTTGCATATGTTCTCTCTCATGCGTAAACATGAGGTGATGTTGGGACGCCTTCGAAATCGGACTAAATTGACTAATGGACGTAAGCAAAGCCAAATTGACCATCTTCAGAGGGCTCTTAGTGATGTGCAGAACAATTTGAGAAGATGGAGAGAGTTTGACAGAACAGGATACCCGGAGAGAGTTCGGTGAACTTCTCATGAAGCAAGAAACATAGTGGCTCAACGGTCAAAGCTGAACTGGTCAAAGTTGTTCATTGTTAGTAATGATTGAAGGGTTTATGATGAGAAATTCAAGTTATTATAATTCTGGGTTTGAAGTTAAATTTCTTTACTTGGTTTGAGCAAATATACTGTGTTACTGAAGTTAAATTTCTTACTTGGAGATCTTAACTATGAGCCATCGATCAGTGATGTTCGTTTTTTCTGTTTTTGTTCTTCTTGACTTCATTAAGAGATCTGTTGTTGTTGTTCATGCGGGTGCATGATCAAAAGCATAGAAGCATCTTTTCATAACACATCCCATACTACTAAATTCTGTATCCGGCTTAATTAGTTGTCCCCTAAACTTATTATTATTGCAGATTTGAAGGTTGAATTTGGTTGTTGATTGATCAAAATTTCAATTCCTTGACCTCCGATTCTTGATGTGGTCGAGTTTTGAAGGATGGCGATGGCAGAGATCGATGTACAAATTGCAGATATGTTTTGAGCTCTATCGTAAGCATTCTCATTCCTTCTGTTATCTTGTGTAGATGTGATGCTTTCAAGTTTCATGGTAATTTGGTGGCTCTATGAAAGGTGTGTTGGTTTGTTCCATCAATGGAAGATAGGAAAATAAGGGATGGATCAAGAGATTTAACATATACTAATTTAATGAGAGTAGCCCAAATTTGGATTGGATAACTTGGATTTCGAGACTTAGTTCATGAGCTTTATTATCATGGATTTTGAATTACTATTTGCTAGGCATATTTTGAAATAGGCGGCATTTAGGATTTTGGTTATATAATGAACAAATAGGCTTATAGCTAATTCTCTCACACTCGGTATAGTTTGTTTAGGATTTGAGTATCTTGATAAATTTGGGCACTGATTTCATCTTATTTGTGTTCTTTTTAATTTGGTTAATCTACGCTTGAAAGGAGAAACTCCTTTACTGCTCCAGGCAACTAATCTTAATGTGCTTGCATAGAAGGCAAAATTTTGCCAAGCACTGACTTAATTTTGCAAGAGTTACACCATGAACTTCCTTATTGTGGGTAATGCATAGGATAAAAATATATTAGCACCTAGGATGTTGGTACTTGGTCCTATGTTCTGTTTAGAACTCTCAATGCTCTTTTCTTGAAACTGTTGGTCAGATGTACACAATTAAGGCTTGTCTCCTTTTCCTTTGGCTCGAAATTGTTGGTGCAAAAATCTGGAGCCTCCGGAACTTGAACAATCTGAAACCTCAACCATTGAGACCAGACCCTCTTCCCCTCCGGAACTTGAACAAAATGCTGGTCAGATGTACACAATTCTTGTTTAAATGTTTTCCCATACTTGCCTTTTGATTTACAGTTCCGTTGATGCCATTCGCCCTTTTCCAAATATGAACTAGTAGGAAGTTGTTCTTAACAGTTAACAGTAAATCAGGGATGCATAATTTGTTCTTACAAGAAACAAGTGTATCTTCTTTGGGTATCTTCAAATTCTTCTTTTACATTTTTGGCTTCATGGATATATTCATCATATTATGGTCATGCATGATGCAGAGAAAACAAAAGTTTGACTTGAAGTTGGAACTCCAAGATATGTAAGTATGAACACTAACCATGGCATTGGTAAGTGTTCACAATGGAATTTTGATTGTTATGCATGCATGCTTCATTCATCGCATGACAGTTTTGTCTTCAAAGTAGGGAATTTTTTTTATACATCAGTTGTCCAGTATTTACTTTGTTCTTTTTGATTGTTTGTGGTCTGCAAAGAACACAGCTGGAGGGATGATTTAGAATCACTTGGATATGTCCTCATGTACTTCCTAAGAGGACGATGATAATTGCTGCATTTCCTCTTATGTATTTGTTGTGCCTTTACTTTTTATAGTCTTGATCCCAGTGGGGGGTAGTCTTACTTGGCAGGGAGTGAAAGCAGGAACTAAGAAGCAGAAGTATGAAAAATTTCATGAAGGAAAGGTGGGAACTAAGTTTTTTTTTTGAACAGCAAAAAGAACTCATTAATCTTGAAATTGTTCCAAGACTAATAGGAGTAAGGAAACGACATCATGCTCAGAAGAACAATCATCCAATCCGAGACCCAAACCTCCGATTGACAAGAAACCAATCCAGGACACCCAAATGGGACAAAGGCCAAACACCCTATATGGGTCTAATAACCACCAAGGACAAACTAAGAACATTTGTTAATACTGAAAATGTCCTTGGAGGGTATTAATTATCAAACACGTCCTTGGCCGTCATTTTCCCATACAAGAAAGGTGGAAACTATTGAGGTAACTTCTTTGTAAATACAGCCCTAAAATGTTTTCTCTGATTTAATCTGTATGATGCCATCTCTATTACACTACTTTCTCAGGTTCTCTTCCGGGGTTATCCAACAGAGTTTGCATCATACTTAAACTACTGTAGTCGTCTACGATTTATTTATTTATTTTTTTATTTTTTGATCTGCAAAAATATATGCCCAAAGGGCCGTCTACGATTTGATGATACGCCAGATTATGCTTATTTGAAGAGATTATTCCGAGACCTCCTTATTCGTGAAGGTTTTTATATGTTGCTTTGTAATATGCACTTCACAACACCCAGACCATAAGAGATGGAAGTTAACGCTCCGTCATTTCCTACATCTTAATAACAGATAATAGTATCATTCCTTGTTAATCGGGTCGCAGGATTCCAGTTGGATTACGTTTTCGATTGGACAATTTTGGAGTACCAGCAGTCGCAGATTGCCGCTCCTCCTTCCCGGGCTCTTGTAAGTGATATAACAGAATGCATTACCTTTTCTTGTTCATTGCTGCTATCTGCATTGGTAAGGATGGTTTCTTTTGTTAGGGCCCCGGCACTGGAAGATGCTTCAAACGGCCTCCTCTTGTTGCTAATGCTCAACGCCAGTTAGGTTATTTTCCTGCTTTGGTGATCTTGTGAAGTTAAACGTTCTTGCCACCTAAGAAAGAGCAATCCTTTCATATTGTGTTCTTATAGAAGGGGAGAAAGAAGGGAGACTACTTGGTTTGTCCTTGGTGGACTACGAGTCCGCTCTCAAGGGTACCGAGAGCCTTCACTTTGACGACAATGAGAGGTTTCGTTAATCACAGTTTCGCTTTCTAATGAGTATATTTGACTCGCATCCTGGGCAATCAGATGATCAAATTATTTGATTCATGAAGTTCGGCTTTCTGGAACATTGTGTGGTGGAACCGGCAAGAAGAAGAGAACCGGAAAGAGGCAGCATTCATCTCGACCCCTATCAAGCTTGGTAAACTGTAAATCATTCTATTATATCGATGTCTTCGTGCAAAGTTTCTCTCTTTGATTTTCTCTTCTTCCCACGATCGCTAACTGTAGTGGCCCGAATAAATGGGTTCAATTACCAACCAAGCCACTATGTCGAGAGGGTTTGGACAGCTCAACAGGGACACTCGGCTTGGGGATTTATCCGAACGGTAGTATAATCGTTCGGTGACAGATCTGCTCGGACATGACGTTCGGGTTATTTACCGGTGCAACTGGGTCGCCTTGTTCGGAACCGATCGGTTCGGGCTTGCTCGGGTGTCATATTCGGGACTCTTCGGTCCGCACAACTCGGGATCCTGATGAAGTTGTTCGGGAACAGTCGACCCGAACCGTACAGTCATTCGAGAACAATCGACACACAGCTCGCGCACCCGGACGCTCGGTCAAGTGTGTCATCATGATGTAGGCCGAGGCGGTTACAGCACGAGGATCATCATTGCAGTCTGACCTGGCCATGTGTTCCGTAACCGCCTTATCCAGTGCGTCACTTGTGATGTCACCCAAAGCGGTTACCCGAGCGTACCCTACACGTGCTTACTTGGGGACCAAGTCAAGCAAGGTCTATAAAAGGAAAGGGATACTAACCTAATGAGGTACGCCGTTTCTCCCTAAACCGAGACCTATCTTCTTCTCCCTAGATCTGACTTGATTGTTGGAGGATCATTGGGCTCCCACCAGCCCTAGTGACTTGTTGCAAGTTGAGCGGAGGACGCATGGAGCTGTAAGGAAGGAGCCAGGAGCGGAGCCCGAACTGACTGATCCAGATCCGAACCCCGACAAAAATGTATCTCAACCATTGATTACCAAAACGGATGGGTGAGATCGGGCGACTCTATAATAGCCTATTTACAGCTGCTCCGTGAATAAGTTTAATATCTCTCTTTCAGGAGACCACATGATATCACAAGTAGGTGATAAAAATACACCAATGACCAATTGAATAGAATACAAATGTCAATTTTTATCAGTTGTCGACTATTGACTTTGTTCTTTTCTGATTGTTTTTTTTTTTACACTCCCTCATCTATTTCACTTTTCTCATACCCCAATAAAATCGGCGCACGACATTGATCACACACAGTTCCTCAACTTTAAAAGCGCCCAAACCGACCTGTTCAGCTGTAAATATTACCCAACTAGAACCCTTCTTTTACATAAACGTTTGTTGGTAGAGTAAATATAGCTAGTTTGTGAGTTTGCCTTCAACACCACTTTATACATAGTTAGTGGTGCTCATAACATCTCACAAAAAAGGAAAACTTGACTCGCGTGCCGGGCAATCATGAAGTTCTGCTTTCGGGAAATTGTGAGTGTAATCAGTAAAAAGAAGAATTGTAAATTGTGTTACAAGCCCCCTGGATTTTTATCACCTACAACTTTTTTATTTTTAACAACCTACCTAAAAAATGTGAGAGGAATTGATAATTTTGGCATATTGTCTATTGTGTTGTCGTGAATTTTTAACGAAATCAATAGATCTCTTCAAGAATTAAATGCTTCTTCCATCGAGGCAAATAGCAAATTGACATGTTTTGAATCCTTCCAACTCATTTCCTAGCTTTTCGGAGTAAAAATTGAACAATTGAGTGCGAAACCGAATGAACGATCAATAGTTGAGCAATGACTTGGTGATAAGAGCGAGATGTTTTTAATGGGTTTAGTAACGAAGCCATCGTGCAGAACTTCCAAAAGATGAAAACTCGCCAGGTCAGCTGTAAAGAAATTTAGCAATGAATATTTAGACTCTTTTGCTTATGTAGAAACTTTCGTTTCTAATGGAGAATGTTTGAACTTTTAAATTTCGTATTTCTTTATAATATTTTACGATAAAAGTTTTTAATTTATCGTAAAAGGTAACCTTTTGAATGGGATTCTTGGCCCCGCCATTGCCAGATGTTACAGTACGAGATTCAAAACCTTGATGTCCATTAATTAATTACTGATTATCAGATGTCAATAAAACAACAAATAAGAAAAAAAAAAAAATTGGAGTTTCATTGCACAGTTTTTCTTTTGCAATCTCCAATGCAAATTTTCAAATCTGTAAGCAATACTTTTCAAAATTTATAATTGGATAAAAATTACTTTTTTTACAGAGCCTTTGTAAAGAAGATTTTTACGGAGGTGAACCAATTTCACCCGTCCAAAAGTGTTTTGGGCGGTCCAGATTTTAAATAAACTATTCACGCGAATAGTTTATTTAAAATCCAGACCGTCGATTACCGAGACGAACAGTAAGATGGGGTGGCGCAGAAACCTCTTTTACGAACACTCGGTGAAAAAGGCAACCTCTCTTACAATTGAGGTTAATGGAAATAGGAGTCATTAGCGTTTTCCTTCTTATTTTGTAGGAGGTTGCTTTGTGTGTTAATCACCCATGCGCCATATGAAACAAAATAATGGGATAGCTGTAGTTAAATTCCACCTCAGGTTAGTTTTTGTCGGACCACTTTTCCATCATCTATCCTAAAACCAATTGGTGTTGGGATTGCTTCAATTAAATTTTTTATGGCATTCAACATCGCACCTACAAGTCTGTTTTTAGAGCGGTCACAGGGAGTGACATTGTGTAACCAAATCCATAGGGGCACTCCAAGCCCAACAATTTTCAAACTATTGCTAATGCTACTGAAAGATTATATTGCTGATAGTAATTGATTATAGTTTTCATATGCTTCTTCTCACTCTTTTCCAGATAACTACAAATATACAATGGCATATGAACACAAGTGAAATGTCAATAACGAACTTTTTGATTTGTTTGGTGGAAGCTTTCTCATTCAATGAAACTTTGAAGAGTTATAGATTCATGAAGAACAAAAATTTCACCGGTAAAAGGACGATAAAATCACGTTCAAATCGGGAATTACATAAAACAATGCAGAGAAAATAATTTAGGTTCTCAAACATAACACCCAATGGCCGGCTCCATCCGCCACAAACATAACAACGTTAAATATCCGGTAAAACAGCAAGCAGTTTGCACAAATATCTCTATCTATTAGTCTAAATCACAAAGATACATAAATACGAGTATAAGCAATGGTACAGACACAAACGCAAGCGCATAGCTTCAAAGACAGAACCGTCATTGCCCTGTGCGTTCTGTATTGGACAAATTGTAATGCCTTACTCGAAACTCACTCCAATTTGTTTATCTTAAGTCCCCCTGAGCAGCCCACAAGCTTCCGCCAACAATGCATCCGAATTGAGGCTGCAACCACTTCTGAACTAGCTGCCATCGTATTGCCATTGTAACCCTGCAAACATGAGAGCACCTGATCTTGGATTTGTAAACAAAAAGGAAGGCAACCAAACCAAGGGATGGATATTAGCTTTCTAATGGTGGAAATGAGAAGAAACGAGTACAACATACACATATGTACGCGTATGGTAGTTTGTAAATGATGTAGTATTGTTTTGGTTGATTACTCAACAATCGATGGTTATGAATATTGAATCAAACAAAAGTAATGTGCGAAGCAAAATCAAGCAAACGAGAGAAAATCAAACCGGGAGAGATGAAGGCCGTGGTTCGGCTTACGTTGGGTGTAAACTTACTCCACGGGAAATATGGAGTAAGGGCTTCAATTAATGCAAAGCAAACGGTTGCTCAAGAGAAAAACAAAGCAGAGTTTCTGCTTCAACCCCTTTCAAAATCTAACCGCACCCAAATTACAAGTTCTCTCTCCCAAACCCTAATAGAAACTTTTTTTTTTCCCTCTTGGATATGCAAATAATGAATCTCAATGCAATACACTAATAATGTCCTCGCAAAAAATATCCCAACAAACATAGGTTTTTTAACCCTCCAAACCCAAAAACTGAAGAAACCTAGTGTGGCGCTTTTAGGTGGACTTAACCACCGTTTCGACGCGAAAAACATAGGCTTCAAAGTCAACATTGTATTCAAGCATCCAGACGGAGGTATGCAAAAAGGAGCCAATCTTCACAATTACACCCCTAAGAATGTATTCGTAAAGTCATTTCATTTGCTTGTGATTTCCCTTCTAGTTGACAAATCCCAGATCCAAGACTGAGTTTAACGAAATTAAAGAAAACGGAAAGCAAAAGGAACAGACAAACATGACCATAGGATACGAATGAATGAGCAAATAAATAGACAAGAAACATACAGTTACTTAATCATCGGAGTCTGACTCGGACAATTGCGTAATTCCGAAGCAGCAGGCCTGTTGTAGGAAAACACAAATTCACACTGTCAGCGTATGGAGTAGTACTCTTATTGGCATTTTTATGCTTCAAGCCCATTCAAAGCTAACTTACAAGAAACTATGTGTTTTTTAAGTACCTCACTCATTGATACAAGGTGTTGTTTTAGACGTAGCTTCAACTTAGACATTTAGATCGCATTGCTTAATTGACTCTTTCAATTCTAGAAGTTCTGGTATATCTCTATCTGCTTGTGCAAAGTTTCATTCTCGTTCAGCAAAAGAACTAAAGTTTATAACTGAACACTAACTCAACCAATAAACCAACTAATACGAGCGAAACAAATATGTAACACAATTTTGAGTAAATTCATTATGTTTCTTTGAAATAAGCGGTAGCAAATCATGAACGAGATCCTGGTTCATCGTTATACACCAGACAATGAATTAACATTGAAATCTCAATCAATTGGGACGAATTCGTTTCTCTCTTTTCCTTGCTGAAGAAAAAGAACTTCTTGTCATCTAACGAACAGAAATTTCAGGTTATTTGGCTGAAAAGTACTTTACATGCTTAATTTGTGAACCAGCCACTATATTTTCGTGATTATACTAAAACATTGCGCCGAACATGAAAATGGAAATTTTGTGATTCGTCAACTGTCTATGTCATATGTTCAGCGCCGGCCTTCATATTTAGCGTGCACAAAGCGAACTCCAAATATTGGATCCTTGCATCTTTAAGAATTTTGTTATAAAAATAAAAAATAAAACTACCAAAAAGTTACTGAAATTCAAACTAAAAGGAAACTATTGTAAGAGGTAAACGTACAAGGATATGAATACCACAAGAGTTCTTAGGAGAAAAAAAAAAGATAGTTTCCAACTTATGTGAACTGCAACGTGTCCAATTTCTCGCACCAGGTTGGTTCATTCTAGATCATGAGAAGGGTTCGATTGTTATCTCAAATGAAACGAGCATGCTTCAGAACTCAAACAACGCCAATCAAGGATTCAAAGAACGGTAGCGAGATATCCGAAATTCAAAGAACACAAGGAATCTTTTAGGCGGTTAGGCAACAAATTCAAAGTACCTTTTTGTGATAACCCAAGAAATTTGAAATGACTAATCATAACTTTCTTATTGCTCTACAAATCAACGGAGTCAGTGAACAACCTTTTTGCAATTGGATGATGTCGATATTAAGGATAAATACAAGGTAGTGAAACAGATCCCTGGCAAACTAACTGATACAAGAGCATAAATCGTCCAACATCGGAAATGATAAGAACTCCCAACGAGTTAAGGCTGAGCGTTACAGAGCGAATCATTGCATGCCTCCAGAATTGAGGAACCACAATAGAGTTGAGTACCATTTAGAGCAACTACAACAAGTGAATTCGAATTGAACGGCACCAACAAATGGGTTTCAACAAATACGTCGCCACAAGATTTGACTCCACTTACGACATGAGAATTCGAGTAGGGTAACAATTTCCAACAGACGGACTAATAGTCGCAACAATGAAATCCACACCAACCGAATAGGTCTAGGCCAGCCAACGGATGCAAGACAACAACAAACTCAAACCACGTGACTCCATAGTCGAGAAATCAGAATAAATGATGGCATTAGAGTAGGCAACACTAGCATCAAAGTTCGAGTTTAACGGCGCCAATGAATTTGTACGTCATGAAGTATGTGACCAGAGATTGAGTTTAATAGGTTGAAGTTGCAAACTAAATACTCACGTGGAATAATGGTTACAATCAAACGACGATGACAATAGTCGCAACAAAGGAATCTAAACTGACCAATGGAAACTTATCTCAAGCAAGGTGATGTCAAAATGAGGCTCTGAATGGGATACGAGGAACATTCGTCAATTTCAATAATAAAAGTGTCACAGGGTACTTCGCCCAAAGATTTTGAATATTCCCAAGAAAAGCTAGGAACGGATCGCGTAACAGTTAACTTAAATATTAAGAGTTATAACAGACCAACAATTTTGACAAATTTCACGGAAGGCAGATTTCGATACAATTCTAACAAGGCTCAATTAGACCAACCAACAAGGACACTCAAAGAAACAACGCTCGGAAAATCGCATTTGGAATACCACATACTACCATGGATACAACCAATCTCCTCCCAAATCATACCAATCATCACCATACGTAAATTAAAGTAGTAAACGACAACACATCATTATGGAGCGACGACTAGTGAATGGGTCAAACAATAAGGAAAAGAAGATACCTCAAACGACTGACACTTCTGAGAGCTAGAGGGTGATAGGGGTTGGCGATCTAGTAGCGGAATTACATCTGTTGCTGCGTCGGTGTACGTTTGTGCTGCTGCATTGAACTCGACTCACCATGCACTCCCAGTCTCTGAGGACAGTTTCTCGCCACGTGGCCAGGTTCGCCGCAAGTATAACAAGATCCCCCACGCCATGGACATTGAGAACGTATGTGACCAGACTGACGACATCGATAACACACAATCGGATGCTTGAGGAGAACTCCCGGTGTCCTAGAATGAGGAGGTGGCTTAAGGTCTTGCTGACCTTGAATCGCTGGCTTTGATATCCTAGGTTTCTTCTTTCCTGAACCCTCAACACTCTCTGAGGATGACCTCGCGCTAACGACTCGACGTCTAGTTTCCCCCACATTCACACCGATCTGCCCACCCTCCAGAATCTCAACACCCTTCGCACACTCAACGGTCTCAGGAATCTCAACACCCTTTGCACACTCAACGATCTCAGGAATCTCAACACCCTTTGCACACTCAACGATCTCAGGAAACATCGCTTCATCCCTAGCACACTGATTCGCTTCATTCTCCATGTATGCACTATAACCCTAGAACTCACGATCCTCGGTCTCACCACACCTATCCCCACATCTCAAAGACATCCTACTATGAAAGCATACGAAAGAAAGTCATCAGCATTTATCACATTGCTATACGATGCAGGTCTATAACCTTTCCAACATTACAACAACCCTACGCCACTCTATCGTAATACTAATGCAGTAACACATCGATGGACTAACATCATTCATGCAAGCACAGATGTGGTTTTGTAAAAAGATGCAGCGACTTTTGAACCCATGAGACTAGAAGTCTCCCCACGGTCTCGAGGTGTTCTAAACTTATGCTCTGATACCAAGTTGTCAC
>JAOTQK010041594.1:0-18505 GCA_025642025.1 Rhododendron ferrugineum | reverse complement strand
AATGCATTCTGCATATATCATCCAAACACTCTACCAAATACAAAATACATTCTCATCATAATCCCAAAAGCCAAAAAATGAAAAATGAAAAGCCAAAAAGTTGCCTCCCAAACACCCCCTAGTTTGCCTACCTTCTGTCCATCTATACTTTCAAAACTTTGCTCGGTTACAGTTGGCATCAGAGAGGAGCATCCTATTCTAGAAAGCTTCTATGACTCTTGAAAATTCTCCATTGCACCAACTTCACCAGTATTTCGGCTTCTCTGTTTTTCTGAGTGAACCATATTTGTCTTTACCTCATTCATAGGGGCAATAGGGCCTTTAAGTATCATGTTTTTTATCTGCCAAGGGCAAGTACTCTACTTATGTCAGTTCCATGAGGGAAAAGAATGAATATGTATGGGAGGAAAAAACATAGATACTAATCGTACCAATGAGCAATCAGAATTTCCATTGCCATGATTTTGAACATCCGTTGACCTGGTCCCCACCCCATTTGACAGAGTTCACCCCCCAATTTGACACAATTCACACACCGTTTGACACAATTCACACACCATTTGACACAATTCACACCCCATCTGACAGTATTCACCCCTAATTTGACAGTATTCACACCCCCATGACAGAATTCACCCCAATTGAAAGAATTCACACGTCCTAAAAACATATTTCACACCATCGGTTAGACGTAATTCCTAAAAACATAATTCATCCAATTTCCACTATACATCCCTGAAAACAGAATTCACATGCACCATATGCACCATTGGCTTAATTCACACGCACCATTGCCAAAACAAAATTAGTCACCCCCTTGTTGAATTCACTCCCTCTACTTGATAGAATTCACACGCCATAATAACAGAATTAACAAAATTCACCCCTTTGTTGGTCGGATTTCTTTTTTTTTTTTGACAAAATGTTGGTCGGATTTCACACACCCTAAAAATAGAATTCACACACCTTAAAAACAAAATTCACCCTGATGTTCAAACGCCCAAAAAAATTCACAATATACAAATATACGAAATAAAAAATTCACAAAAACAGAATTCACCTCCTTATTGAATTCACTCTCTTGTTTAGTTCACTCCCTCTATTTGATGGAATTCACAACCCCTGTTCAAAACAATTAATACAAAACCATTCTGAAAAAAAACAGCAAAATCCACAAAAACTTAACACCAAAAAATAACCAAATCAATAAATCCTCAATCAATTCAACTCAATACAATTCAACTAAATCCAAATGAAAACTTATTTGTCAATATCCACTCAAATCAAAGCCTGTTATGAAATCCTGGCAGTATTTAATTGATAGCCTCCTTACAACTCCTTCTGTTATGAGATCCTCTCTTTCCACACCTAGTACATTTAATGGGTCTGACCTTCTCCCCAAAAGATCGTATCCTCTTCTTCTTATTTCTCCCTGGTGGCTTTCTAGAAACAGGAGGTAATATCACAGCATCACCGGCAACTTCAGGTCTCCACAGCATAGGGACAGGCATAATAGGTCTAGAATATGCCTCCCAATAACATTCCATGTGGAAGTAACGTTCAACACATGCGTTCAGTGACTTCCCGCTCTTTTTAATTGCAAAAACTGCATGCACACAAGGTACACCATTCAATTGCCATTGCGTACAAGTGCAACTATGCCTCCCAATATCCACCTCAACAGATGGATTGCATAAAACTTCAAGCACATCTGGTGAAGAAAATTTTACTTCCCAGGCCTTGGACTCCTGAAAAGCAATTGCCAAAGCTTCATCCATCGTGGGACAAAGCACCTGACGCCACTTCGCTGCAGTTTGTTTCCTACGACACATCTGTTCCATAAGCTTGATCCGTACTCGATCAACCAGTTGTGTGATCGGTAAGTGCCTCTCCTTCTCTATCCAAGAATTGAAGCACTCAGCCAAATTAGACCACATCTCTCCATAGCGCTGTCCCGGGAAAAAAGCATTAGCCCAATGTTCGTAAGGCAAATCAGCTAAGAAATTCGTAATCCTTGCTTCCCCACCTGCTTTCTTCAACCTAGCCATTTCTTCATTAAACTTCATCTTATTCGGTGCATAAGCACATAAACTGAACTAACTACATAAATCAGACGTTTCTGCGGTGTGGTTCAAATATCAGCACTCATTAATCTTCCAATCATACTGGATGAAGCCCGCGAATGCTTTGTGGTAAGGACAGAAGCACCGCACGAGTGGATATCATCAAAACTACGTATATAAAAATAAAGGCTGACCTTGTCCAACCTCGCATGCACTCTCCACTTACAATCTGCATCCTTACAAAATGCAGTCACCCTATCCTTTTCATTCTTTGCAAAACTATACTCAAAACCATAAAATATTGCAAACTTTGCCAATTTATCACGAAACTCAACTGCACCGCCCTCAAACTTCTAGTTAACTTCTTTGATATAATGACGCCAACCGTCAGACAATAATGCACGATCCCAATGCTGACAAAATGTGGGTAGTAAGTCTCTATCTTTCTCAACATCCAACCTCCATTCTGAACGAATCACACCCAAACCTTTCCCTTTCTAACTGCTGCAACTTCCAACATCAGTACACAAACCATCACTGCTTCCACTACTTCCACTAACTCCACTAGCCACAACATCACCCAAACAACTAACACCTGACCCTTTCCCTTTTGAATTGGTGAAAATACTACCATAACTGCCACTACTACCACCACAAAGTCCAACAGACCCAACATCAGTAGTCAAACAACTAACAGCTGACCCTTTCCCTTTTGAACTGGCGAAAATACTACCATAACTGCCACTACTACCACCACAAAGTCCATCAGACCCAACATCAGTAGTCAGACAACTACTTTCACTACGATCAACTCCAATAGCCACATCATCACTCCCAAAACAACCACTACTGCCACTAGAATTCACAACTGTAACGTCAATTACTTCAACACCATAACAACCAGCTAAAGAAAACATTACCTCCAAATCATCATCATTCTCCAAAAAACAGCCATCATAATCCCGCAGATTATAAAATAGCCTCACTGAATCGAATCTCAACCCATTGAACTTGAAGCACAATTTGTCGACCAAATCCATGTACGACGTGAAAGACCGGCAACACTTTATTGGAACAGTACGCGAACCGCATTTACACATCAAGATGACTGAATTCTCAGAAATCACAGCCTATCACAACAAAAAAAATGGAAAAAAAAATGAACACACGAAACTCAAATCACAAAAACTACACAATTCACGAACCAAATAACAATTTACACCCCCTCCCCTGCACATACTCCCCACCATAACACACAATCCAAGATTAAAACAACAATTCACACCAACTGCATGACACAATTCACACCAAACGGGAAATGTTAAAACATTTTACAAACTAGCCTATAACACAATTCACAACACTATAACGAACAATTCACATCACCTATTATCGACAACTCACACCAACTGTTTACTCATTCTGGCTTAAATTCACACCAAACAGTAATTGATAATACATAATACACAACTACCATCCCCTTTAACACACAATTCACAAGACGAGAACATCAAATAATCCAGCTTAATTTCAAACCAGAACTCACACCGACTGTTAACAAAAACTCATTCTAGCTTAAATTAACATCTGTTATCCGAACGTTAACCAAATCTCATTCTTCTTTTCCTTAAATACTAACGAGAAAGCCAAATAATCAAAAAAACAATCACCATTGCTTATAATTTACTGATTCAGCATCTCGATTATTATAATTTACTCACCATTGCTTACGACTGTAAAATATTCTGTTCGATCACCGTTACAATCACCTTCGATCAACTCCTCTCGCTGTAATCGTGCAATCCTCTCTCCTCATTGCCAGCCGTCCTCGTAAGTGATCGACTCATGCGCCAATCGAGTTATAAACAAAGGAAAAAAGGCAAACAATTAAAACGATATGAAAAGGGGTAAAATTGTAAAACCACACCTAGAAAGGGGCTGCACATAATACAAATTACAAAAGGGGGTTCGGAAGGAGCCCTAACTAAAAAACGGGGCCGGCCGGTAATTTCCTGCTCTATATAAGAGCACCACTTGGCCCCAAGACCCGTGAATATCAGGAGAGCTGCTACCCATGTAGATAAGAGTGAACAGATTGTGCATAATTTTTTTGTGGGGTCTACTACAGGTCTCACACAAATGATCAAACCGTTCATTAAATGTAAAATATTTTTTCAAGGGTAGCCGTGAAAAATCAACTCAATCCAATACCTAAAAGTATTTGATCCAATCATCTAACTTTTCATTGAAATTTCAGGATAATGAAAAGACAAATGATTGGATTGAGCACTGGATTGAGCACCTATAAGTATCGGATTGAGCTAATTTTTCATAGATACCCTAAAAAAAGTGTTTTACATTTAATGAACGGCTCGAATTGTTTGTGAGGGACTAGTGGTGGGCCTCACAAAGAAATCTGTGAACAATCTGTGCATGAAATGTTTGTTATCCACAAAACGGGAAACAATAAGTCTACTGGTACATAAATTCTGTACAGATTTTTTGTGGGGCCACTACGGGTCCTACACAAATGATTCGAGCCGTTTATTAAATGTAAAACAGTTTTTCAAGGGCCTCCGTGAAAAATTAGTTCAATCCAATATTTATAGATGCTCAATTCAATCATATAATATTTTATTATTTGGGAATCTAAATCAAAAGTTAAATGATTGGATCGAGTATCTATAAGTATCGGATTGAACTGATTTCTTACGAAGGCCTCTTGAAAAACTGTTTTATATTTAATGAACGGCTCGAATCATTTGTTTGGGACCCGTAGTGGGCCCCACAAAAAATCTGTAAGCAAAATCTGCACTGAATTTCTGTACGAGTAGACTTACGCTATTTCCCGGTTCCGAACAAAGCACAAGAGTCTATTATCCACAAACTGGAAATCAGGAATTCAAATTGAAATGGCGGTGGGGAGCTACAACTACACCATTTGGCCTTTCTCTTCTCAATTAGGGTTAAGGCCACAACGACGAAGGTCTTCTCCCACGGCTACCCCTTGCTGCTGCTGTTCGCCTCAAGCCTCTCTTTCTCCGGTTGTTAACTCAACACTCTCTGAGATTAAAAGTTCAGGCGTAATCGCTTGCCTTCGTGCCCAAAGGTAAACAACAACAACCTCCTCACTCATACCCTAGCATTAGAACTAATAGTGATACTAACAGTGATGGGTACATCATACTGTAGATAAATTGTGTGTGATTATGGGCCTTTTGGGCAAGGGCGGCTTCAAGATTTTATTTCAGCGGTGACATAAATGTTGGAAAAAAATTCTATACAAAAAGACTATATAAACTAAAAGATATTTATCTGGGTTGAAATTTTATTGTGCTTGGTTTAGTTTGTTTTGCTGAGTTATAACGTCTACTTACTCACAAATGTAAGTGAATTTTCATTTAATTTGTCTTCATGAATGATCCAGTGCCAACAATATTAAAAAAATACAAAATGTATGTCTGAAATACAAAATTTTAGTGCATATTTTGAACCCCGGGGGTTCGCTTGAATCCCTTCAACCTAAGGTAGAGCCGGCCCTGCCTTTGGGCTAATTTTTAGTGTCTTTTTGGTACTGTCCTTTTGGTTGTTCATATAAGACAATGCTTAGTGTCTTTAGCGTTGTCTTATCTCTTAATTTTTTTTAAAAATTCTGTGCTATATTGGTATACTTTTCGGATTCCTCCCGTTGAGACGAACATGTGACATAAAAAATTTAGCCCAAAGAGCCTTGTGTATCTGATAAATGTTTTATTTAGCCTGAAAAAATTAACCAAATGTGGGATACAGGGTATGTGATCCTTTTTGATATGTAGTTTAATTTAATTTTCATATCCGGTCTAATAAACCAGTCTTTCTACATTTTGATGTTTTATCTGGTTCAGAGCAGATATCGTTTTGAATTAGAAGATAATTATTCTGAGCTTACTGCAGCTACTCTTCACACACAGTTGCTATAATTTCTGTAACAAATCTCCAAACATAGATCTATGTGGCCCACTATGGCTATGTTTATGTTTATTATTAATTAACAAATGCGCTTGATAACTATTGGTATAAATAAGCATGTGTTTCTAGGATGCTTGTGAATGGGTGTCTCCATTAGTATTCGGTATGTCCAATGCGGAGATACATTACATGTTCAGACAAACGCATAGTACCATCTTCTTCGTGATGGAAGCATTAGAGACAGTTTACGACAATTCAGAGAGTCCCTTGAAAACCTCCTGTGTTCCATCAATGGGGTTCTTATCAATACAAGGCCATAGGTTAGAATAATCACTGTTGTTCCTTCAACCACTTGAGCAATCATGGCTAAAGTATATATGGGGTTTCCACTGCATATAGTGTCACGTATGATTTTCTTATTGCTATTAGTGGGACAGTTGCATAATATCAACGGAAATTACTTTTACAATCCGAAAATATTTTTTCAGATGGTAATGTATATCATTGCAAAGTACATAATAATCTGCAGTTAGTTTTCTATCTCTTGTTGACCCTTTTCATTTGTTTTGATGGAAACTGGTTTCCACGAAAAAAGGTTGTCTTTCCCTTCTTCTAAATCATCAGGCACCAATATATTTTCAGGCAAGTTAGGGATAGGTAACATAGTTTATAGTAAGTACACATGATGGTCAATACTGCATTTCGTGGGGGCATAATAAGAGATTCAGAGACTGCAAGGGTGCACGGGAACACTTATGAGTTGCATGCTTTTTGTTGAGAATCCTCCAAGATGTGAAGACCCTACAAACAACGGACCAATGGCAGGTAGCCCAACAGGATATCCACCGCCGTTCGGCGCTGTCTGCCCCAGGAGTCCCGGAGTAGTAAATGCTTGTGGAAGTTTCTCCCCCCTTTCCCCATAAATCTGTAACAAGAGAGGCAGTGTATCTGTGTGTGGTGAGAAACAGAGAGCAAGTGAGGCAGACCTTCAGTTTTTTCAGTATTTTCGGCGAACAAGAAATATTGTGTTTCTCTCTGTGGAATGGAGTTGGCAATTGGAAAAACCACACCACATGTACATCTTGTGCCTCTGTATGTGTGTGTTATCACTGATCCTGAACACTTTTCTCCATTAGGGTGCACATTGGTAGCATCACAAAGGATTTTTTTTTATAGCATTATAATGGATAACTTGACAAGAGTTATATGATGGTACTTTCTGAGTTCTCTGATATGCTAATTGTTTTCAGTTTCAGTCGGCGTCTGGAATGAAGGTTCTCCATTTCGTTTACCTGCTCAAGTTGTATGACTAGATATGCATCATCACTTGTTTTAATACACTTATTTCCAATATGAAATTACCATGGGATTCGCTTGCTAATTATTTTGTTCCCCTTGTTCTATCTAATAGTGCAGAGCTAGCAATGGAAGCTGCGTGTGCTGCACTTAGGGGTGGCATCTCAGTTGTGAGCTTTCTTAATTCTTAACTCCTTCCTCTGAGTACAGTAAAAACTTCAAAATAATTCTTGATAAAGACATTTGGTCCATAGGTTGAGCGAGGAAGTAATAAATGGCGAGTAACCAGTAGGATGGATTTTCTTGTATTAGATGACTTCCCTTGGTTTGCTAGAAAAGCTTTTAGTGCTTGGAAGTATGTGTTAGGCTATTTCTTTGATTCTCGTCTCAAAGGGAAGAAGAGTTTTGGACTTCATCAATTGTTTAAACTGTGGTTGTGTATATCAAGTATTCTCGAGTGACACATAGCATGTTCTGGTGAGGAAGAGTCGTTGTTTGCACTGTGGACACTTGGCACTGCCGCGAGGTAGAGGACCGTGCCTGGTAGAGCCCTGTGGCTCCCAAGATGAACACTAAGGTGAAGAGGCACGAAGAGAATACTGAGGGGAAGAGGCATGAATCCCGACCGACGGAAGGGACTAGTGTTGACATAGGTCAGCCTATAGTTCACTATGTCCCACAGAGACGTCTTTACCCAGACAGATCTACCCTAGTCGGATGGCATGGTACGAGGGACCCTCTGAGGGTTGGACACATTACAGGCTAGACCAAGTATGGTCTACACCTTATCGTATGCAGGAATGAAGGGAGATCTAGTACCTTAGTGGCTTAAAAGTTGAAGCCTTGAAGGGGTTGCCACGGTGGTTGTGAAGTAGCACTCGCGAAACAGTAGTGGGTGTTGCGACATACGTGGCCTGATAGTACGAGAGGGATGAGGGATATTCCCTCGTCACACGTTAAGATGTTATTGGCTAGCTGGGACTTGAGTGTTCACCCAAGTCGCCTATAAATAAAGCCATCCGTTCTGAGTTTAAACAGTTCCCAAGAGGCACAATCTTAAAGGAGAGCATTCCTTTTTAGAGAGAAGTGCCTTGGGATTTGTGAGAGATAGTACTCCCATACAGAGGCAATCTGCCTAGAAGGTGAGAACCTGTCAAAGGTCTCTTCCCAATTGTTTGCCTTCTCCTTCACCCAACGGCGGATTTAGCATGGGCTGTAAACTCTAATGGGGGTTGATGAACATGTAACTTTTTTGGTAGTGCTTTCAATGAAGAAGGTTCATATTATCGTATCATTTGTTACGGGTTTTTTTTCTTGAGTTTGTGTTTTCATTGTGCCCCCCACTACTCGTTTTTCCTGGCTATGCCAGTGCCTTCACCCCTCTAAGATGACTTCACCTTCCTTTACCTGATCAGTGATCATTCTCACCTCTTCAGCAATATTCTCAGGCATATAATCCACAGATTTTTAACCTCTTACATACTCCCTCCGTCCCAAAATGAATAACAATTCCACGAATTCAAAACCTCTCAGAAAATTGTCTACATATATATTTTTTAATCTTTAATGCCTTTTATATGCATTTTTTTTTGAACGGCAATGCCTTTTATATGCATGGCGGACCTTGTTTGATAGATCTCAAAATTAGTTCTATTAGTCAAAGTTTTCAAAGTAAAAAAAAAGGGCATTATAAATAGCACAATATAAATGAATTTCAGTAGGCATGTATGTCGAAATTGTAAAGGTACATTTAGACCTGTTCGTGTCCAATAAACTAACAATGGTAGAGTGTTTCTGATTCGTTTTATATTCTTTGTTGTAGCTGGAGATTGTGATGTCCACCCCAGGTGTGTTTGAGGTTGTTTTACTGACTTACAGTTTGTTTTAGCCCTTGTTCGGTTTGGAACTCACAAAACCAAGATTTTGGAAAAAGTAACTTTTGTACTTTTTTTCTCTCTAACTTTTCAATCATTACTCTCATTTCTCACTCTATCTCTCTCTACTTTTTATCTCTTTCCACAATCATTACTCTCATTTCTCTCTCTACCTTTATTCAAAAATACTACTCAAAACCCACAATTGAACAAGGCCTTAGTTTTTGTGATGCACTTCGCTTATTATCGTGAGAGCTAATATGTGCTTCCTTTTCTCCCTCCACAGGTTTTACAGCAGCTGGTGAAAGACCATCCTACCAAAACTTTAGGAGTAATTATTTCCTAGGCTCTTAGTCTTCCTTTCATTGTTGTTTTGGCGAAGTTTGTAGACAAGAACCAGCATTCAACAAGATGCCATAGTCGTAACAAGGCTGTCTCTGTACTCTCTCGAATACTAATGGGGATTTATGTCTGGGTTCTTATGTTTGATCATAAGGAAGACAGAAGACTATTGGCAGTTGCTTTCAGTTTCTAGGGATATAATTCTGCCTTTGAACAGCAGTGCTCAAGAAATTGCCATAATATGAGGAAATGAATGACTTTATGACAGGTTCCAAGAGAGAAATGCCTTTTTTTTTTTAGTATGATTATCCTTGTATTTCTCCATTTTCGAGCAAAATTTGAAAGTAAAATATCTGGGCTGGCTTTGGACGTTCTGGCTCATTTGCTATCTTGAAAATGCTCGATGCTACAAGTCTCTATGTTCTAGTTCTTTTATTTTCTTGAAAAATCTTCTTCCTCTTGTGTCATGTAAAAGGGTAATTGGGATTGCTTTGAAGATTCTGAGTATCTTTCAGGTTGGGACTGTTTTAAATGCTAAGGATGCCAAAAGCGCCGTAAATGCTGGAGCCAAATTCCTCATGAGTCCTGCAATGGTAAAGGTATACTTCCGGAGTTCAAATAGAATTCGTGTATGACCTTAAATTTAAATATATCAGTCTAAGAATCTTGTCATTTTGTTTTTAATTTTGTTCATTCTGTTCTTGTTTCCCACTTTCTTTTGCTATATTTATTTGTTACCATGACTTCATCGTGAAGCCGGAGTCTGGAGAATTAATTTATGCTTTGTTGTAAATTTAGTTTGCTTCTTTCTCCTAAAACATGTTCAACGGTCTTCAGGATATTCTGGACGATGCGCAAGGCAGCGAAGCTCTATACATACCCGGTGTTATGACCCCTACAGAAGTACGAATGTTGAACTATCTTAACCCTTAGATCTTCTTATGTTGTAGGGCTGCTTAACCCGGAGATCTCATTGAATTGCTATAATGCAGCTGCTCGTCATGTGGTGAATCTTGCATTCTTATGAGGATTCTAGATGATTTCTTTTTAAACTCACACGCGCGCGCGCGCACACACACACATATTCATTCTTTCAAGTTTGACTTACATCATCTCTGAATCATGGAACTTGTGGTGCAATTCCAACCTTTTGTTTTTCGTTTTTGTTTCCAAAGAAAATTAGACTTAAACTTTGACTGTTTTTCAGATATTATCTGCACATGGTGCTGGTGCGAAAATTGTAAAGGTGATCGTTCAATGAATTATAATATTGTATTAGCAATTTTCCAGAAAGTAAAGATGTTGATTCGTTGTTTCCTGCCTTGTAGACAATACAAGTACTAAATGAAATCTATTGTTGATTAACTTCATCTTTGAAATACTAATCCCAATTGAACTGTTTATTCATTAGTTGCAGAGTCACATTATGATGGGTTGTTATTTTCATCCTAAAGTAAGATTAAGTGAATTAACATTTTTTTTCCTATATCTTACACTGTGATTGTAATTTGGTGAAGTCTAATGTATGTAGAATTCAAAAAAACTACCCTACAAGATATACTTAAGTGGATATAGTTATATAAATGCGTGAGAAATATGGTTGGCACCTGCATCGTAACTAGTTGGACTGTACTGCAACCTGCCATTAACTTACACGGCTCCTAAACAATTGAAGTAAACATACCTCACCCTTACCCTATGTAGCACGGACACAACAGATATGGGACAAGACAATTCTAAAAAAATGGGGACACTGACACGGGATTTTTTATTAAATATAATTTGTTTAGTTGCAAACATATATTATAGCCACTAAATATTTAGGTTAGGACTCCTATCGAATGTAATATCGACCGATGGTGTATGCCTATACACATGCATACATTTTGTTTATTACACTTTTGCCTATATCTTGTGAAGTTATAAATCTTTTACCCTGAAAAAGCTATTAAAATTATAAAAAAATGCCGTGTCCCCGGTTTGCCCCGTGTGCAATGGTGCTACCCATTATGAAGTTGAGTCTAATAGAGTTGAACTTCATTTCAATTTTGCAAGCGTAGCTCAACATTAGTTTCCTAGTTAGAATCGAGCTCGAGCCTAACTTGAAAACCGTAAGGATGAGCACAACAAAACTCGATCAAGCTGGGATCCTTTACAGCTCTCCTTATCCCAATATTCTGTTGTTTACTAGTTCAGTGGTTAAAACTTTATTGATCTACCCTATAAACATCAGGTTGTACGTTCGAGCTCAAGGGCATGCACTTTCTGGAAAACAATTTCAAAGTTGAAGTAGCACCAATTGATCCCTCTCATATCCCTGTTAATGGGGGATACAGGGCTTCCAATGATTCGGACATTTTACCACCGATACACATGTAAATATTGTATTCATTTCAGGAAAATCGTTGGGTAATTGACATGTATCTTAGGCATTGAGATGCCATATTTTTAGTGAAGACCTAGTGTGGAGTTAGAAGAGGAAGCATACGAAATATCATAAATACTTGGACCATTTCCTATACAAATGAGAGATGAGTATGAAGTTTGTTTTATTGCTCTGCGTTCACTTCCGCATTACATGGGACTTGCTTTTCTTGGGTAAGTTTTTATTTTTTGAGTCATAACGTGGATCCACAGATTTTGTCAATGAATTCATTAAAGAAGTTAATCATTTGCATATGTAAAAATAGATACATATATTCTTCTACAACACAATGGCAAAACTTTTGTGTTAGAAATTTGTTGTATAAGCGTATCTATGGTATTAGTTCTGTATCCTTTACCCTTATCATAATTCGTAGGAGTAAGGAGCAACAGCCTTTCTTATAAGAAACCCATTGCCTTTGAGCAGTTTGGTTATGTGTTTCTATATATATAATGCATCAAGACATGAACATTTGAGACCACTATCTATCTTTTTTTTATCATATCTATGTATATGGATCTATAAGATATCATTATACCTCCAAGATGCATGTTCCTATCAACTTTAGTCCTGGAAGAAAAAAGAAAGGAGGGGAGGGTACATAGAAGAGAGCTCACATGTAGGAGGCTTGTAAATGGTAACTATATAATATCATTGATGGCCATTAGATTCCTTTACCTGGTAGCGCACTCCTTTCCACAATTTGCTAGGCCAATGTTTTAGTTGGCTGTTGGCCAAACATCAGAATCATATCTTGTTTGCAACAAAGCTCTTAAATCATGGCATTCCAGTGGCCACTTTTTGGTTCTTAAGAAAAATTATTCCATGGTTATTGAGGATTACAAGTCACTGAACCTTTTATCCTTTTTTAGGCCTCTAAATATGTATTGTTGGTCATTGTTATTCCTTATATGTTGATTTTTTGTTTATCCCATGCTGCATTCAAATTCTTAGTTATATGCACCTGCATTATGATAGTCCACACACGCATATCAATTTTCAAAAAAACCTCTTTCTAAGACTTGAATCTATAACAACAAAATATGAGCCAGTATCTACAACTTTAAGATGCTTCATCCCTGTGAGTTCATATGGAATTGTCTCTATTGGCATGGATTAAATCTTTATTTCGAAGGGCATGTGCCCTGTGCATATCTCTTATTTCCTCTATTTTATGTTGTGCTATAGGTTTATCCTGTGTCCATGTTAGGTGGTGTTCGGTACATATCAGCTCTTAGAAAGCCTTTTTCTCATATTTCAATGATTGCTTCTCAGGGCATAACAATAGGTTGGTAATGAACTTCATCTTGTGTCTATTGTCTTGTTTTAACTGCTTTATGCCTTGTTCGGATCGTAACTTGAAAAAAAAATTCCAACTCAAAAAACACTCATTATCCCTACTTCCAATTATTACTCTCATTTCTCTCTCCACTCTCCAATCATTATTCTCATTTCTCTCTCTATCTCTCTCCACTCATTACCCATATTTTCAATTATTACCCTAATTTCTATTTCCACTCATTACCCCAAAAACCAAACCATAAAATTTTCAAAACATGATCCAAACAAGGCATTACCCTTCTGTATAAGTGCGAAGAAAAAATTTCCGCTACTTTCTGAAGATTTATCCTTTTTTAGCACTTGTGGTGGGTCATGAATCCGTTTCAGTTAAGAGAAGCCTCAAAAGTTTCAACAATTGGTTGAAACTAGCTGCATGCCTACCAAACATTAGTTTGTCTGGAAAAATTCTTTTCCCTGGTGGTAGGTGCTTGACAAATACAAGGAACCCTGCTACTTATCTGGTGTTGGTTTTATCCGAGAAGAAACAATGTAATCATCTTGAGTGCTGCCTTTGTCAACCTGGATCCTAAATGGTCCAGTGGAAAAAAACAAATCCTTGGAAGTGCCTGAAAAGATCTTACTTTTTTCTCATCAAGCATCCTCGGTATTTGTCATTCTACTAGGTCAAATGTATTTTTGAAAAGTTAGATGAGGCCCAAAGTTGCTATGGTGTTAGTTCATGAATACTTATTTAGTGACTTTGGTAGTTTGGTTGTTATACCTTCATCATGTTACCATAACGTGTTTTTTTATCCTAATTTGATTGAAATAATGTTTTAAGTCCATATGAATTATAATACTTATAGTACAAGTCAACGTGTCCCCAACGTGTCCATATCTTAATTTTGTGGAAAATAATGTGTGGCATATATGTGTTGTGCTTCTTAAATTTCTACCATCAGCTGAATGGAGATATGCTTGGAATCTGATGCAGATTTAATTGGCGATTACATTGCCCAGGGAGCATCATCAGTTGTCTTGTCAGATGCTATATTTGAGAAAGAGGCTATGGATCATAGACGTTTCAATCTAATACATCAACTTTCCCAGCTTGCGGTTTTGCGGGTAAATGAAGCTGTACAAAGGTTGGAATTTGAATTGCCTGTTGCATATGATTTTTCAGTAGCTAATAGATTACTTTTCGATGACACAGTTGCTATTAGTTATGAGTATCATCCTACTCCCTTTTCGAGTTAAATGCTGACCACAGAAATGTTCCCTTTATATTCAGAACAGTCTACTTTTCAATTATGTTGGGAAAGCCTCAAAAGTATTCGACTTATTTTTTGCGGCTTTTTCCCAACTTAATGCAAGCAAGGGTCGTCTGACTCGCAAGCTATGGTTCAAGAAGTTCAACCTGTGTACAAAGGGAATGTGCGGAGAATTCTCCGAAGTATTTTCTAAACTTGAAACATATTGACTCTTTTGCTCTAGGTCCCACAAATTAGATTACTATTTCCCAAGGGTATCTCCAATGGCATAACCCGAAATTGGATTATCAAAACTTGTCCCCTCATCTTTTGGTTATCCATTTAAGGGGTTGCTAAGATTGACAATGTGAAGTCCCACAATGGTCCGTAATAAAAAAATCCATTTTTAGTAGAGAGAGATAGAGAGAGTTGGGAATAAATGTAAGTGAGTGTGTCCATTGATAGTGATGGGAGGAGAGAGATAGAAAGAGAGTGTGTGGTCCCCATTAAATTTGGTTATCCAAAAAGAAAATGTTACTAGTTTTGGTTATCCAAATGCCAAAATTTGGTTATTGGTTAAGGGGTTTCTAAGTTTGGTTATACCATTGTGAGCTATATTTTGGACCAATATTGCTAACTTTAAAAATCTTTTAGTTTTGGTTATGCCATTGGGGACACTTAGGCAGGGTAAATTTCACTTACCTTCCCGCATGTTTTTGACTAAGGTATGGACCTCCCCTGAGGGTTTTGAAATTCCACTGTCCTCCCCTTGCTTTTGAATTTATTACCAAGATTTCCCCTTTTCGTCAAAGTGGCCTAAACGGTGTCACTCCTGAAGAGTAAAAGACTTAAATGCCCTTAACAACTACTCTCTCTGTTCCAAATTGAGAGTCCATTTTGGGGATTTGTTTATGCCCGTTGTTGGCACCAAACCATGGACCAGCGCTGGAGGGCCATTTAATTAATTCTTTAATTAAATTGGGCCGAAATTATGTAATTGATTGGTTGTTAAGTTTATTGGGCCATGGGTTTTCAGTTTTCTATTACATTTGGGCCCAATGACCAAACATAGCCCATGAAGGATGGAGCCCATAAAGCAAATGCTGATTTGGATCAAGGAGTAAGGCCCACGGTTTTAGGGAGTTAGTTATTTCCAGGAGGCAATTGGTTTCCTTCCAATTCAAAGCCCAATTGACCAAGTCAATTGGCCACGTGTCAAGCTAGCATAAAAGGGGGAAGTGGGGAGTTATTGCCACATCACCCCATGATCTTTCAACTGCCAGAAACTGCCCATGATTCTGCATGCACAAAAGGAGGAACCATCATGGGACACTTGGCGGCCTGTGGTGCAAGCAGAATTCGGATTCAGGCCTGAATTAGCTTACTGCTTTGCCTATATATAGTAGAATCAAAGAAGAAATACGGGTCCAACACCAATCAAAGCCCAGCGCTTCAAAACACTTTCCTACTTTCAGCAAAGTAGACTATCGAATACCTAGTATTCAACCCCATTCGAACTTACTTCTTCAAGTAATTTAAATTTTACTTTTCTTGTATCACTTTATTATCCCGGTGTAATAAAGTTTACGATTTACGTTCCATTTCCTATACGACTAGGAAATTTTAAATCCACAACTGTGTGGCAAACCACGAACCTCCTTGTGATCACTACCCTTTGGATCACACGCAATCGCCTTATAAGTTAGAAGTCACGATTCACGGCAATCGTCATCCGAAGTTAGGCACTACAAGTCTTGGCACACCCGCACTCAACCAACCAACGCCTGCAAACGCATCCGCGCCTTGCTCGGTGTGTCAAAAACAAGAGTTTTCATTGGCACGCCCAGTGGGACCCTAGTCGTTTGAAGGGGTATCACGCTGATTCATTTACATGTCAATTCAATACGTTGAATTGAATGCTGAAATTCGGCGATGTAAAGAAGAAATTCGTTGGCGCGATAGACGAACTTGAAGATGAAATCTATCGCCTCAACATAGAGAGGCTCCAACACCATCATACAGAGGATGGGCATATTGACACACTAAACTCCTACAAGGATGCAATTCAAAGGCTTGAAGATAAAGTTGATAGACTTGAAGATGAGGATCGCCAATTACGTCATGAGGTAAACCGTCTCTTTAGTGCCAAGTCACGTGGCTATTCAAGCATTTTGTATTCAGTCCTGCCCGAACAACATGAATTCCGAAATGGTGGGCTTGATGATCCTCCTACTTATCCCTTTAGGGGTCAAGTTGAAGAAAATATGGGCATTCCGTGTACGATTGCATCCAACGAAGGACTCTCACAGGAATTCATTGATCCCTGGGATGAATGTTTGCGTATGGTTGAAGAATGTCTAATCAAATCCAAAAAGGCCATCGAAGACATGAAGTCAACTCCTGCTCCACCACTGGTGTCACAATTTATTACTCTAGGCCAAACTTCAGGCCTGAATGTGTCTAAACAAGCTTCTAGCAAGCACATCAGACCTTCAGGTTTCTATCAGCCCTTAGCTTCAAATAACCCTGCACTCGAGGGGCAAGGAGGCCATGGAATTGGACTCGGAGGGCATGAATCCCAGTTCAAGCCTTTGAGGATTCCTAAACAGCAGCAAGGCTTGGATGATACAGATCATGGCAACAGTTTCAGGCCTGATCGCAGCAGCCAACATTCAAGAGTTTTCCAAAAACTTTTGGATGGTAAGCTATTTCCATGCCCGGAGGAGCGAAAAGATAGGTCTATTTCAACGCAAAGGGAGCAAGATTTCAGACCTGAAATAAGCCAGAACGTGGAAAGTCTAATTATGAGGCAAGATCAGCCCATTCTCTCCTCTCATAAGCTTTCTCAAGTGTCTGAAGAGCCATCACATTCAGATTCACTCCTGGGCAGTGATGCAAGTCATGAACGATCTAGTCCTGCCATTAGCCTTAGGGACAGGTCTGAATTGCACCTCGCATCTGTTTTAGAACAGGAGGAACTGAATGAAGATGAGGAAACCGACAACACTCCACGGCTTGATCATGATTCATTTGTAATCGGTGAACCCCCTCCTCCCCCGGTTAATGAAGGCCTTTTTGGCATTGTCCAAACTGCCAAAAGGCATTACAAGCATAGGCCAACTGTAGGCCTTGAAGTTGTGGAACTACGCCCGCATTGGATTTGTGGGGCACATCAAAAGTGGGTCTTATTCACTTGGCTTACGCAAAAACATCGTGGTTGTAATAATGGCTAAGTAGTCAGTGAAAAGTCCTTCATAGGCCGAACAAGCATCTCCAAAATGTTCGGCCAAGGCCTATCAGTCATTGAGTAGGCCCAATTAGAGTTTTACTAGGCCTTTTCCGTAGAGGTGGAGGCCTTTTTATTTCATAGAGCAGGCCTGGAAGTTCAAAGCAGAGATTCAGGCCTTCCAAGCTATTTTTAGTCCTTACTGGGCCTTTTTCAAGATTCTATGGTTTCTCTACAACCAGGCTTGGACGTAGGCCTCATATTGGTGTAAGCAGGCCTTTTTGCTAGAATGAAGGTTCTTTAAGCTCTTTCCTTAGGCCTGAACCACATTTTTAAGCGTTTCAAGAAGAAGTTCAAGCCTTTCAACGTATTTCTAGGCCTTTTTGTCGGATCTTTCATGGTTCAGGCCTGAAGACAGATCTCATATTGTCAAAGGCCGAAATGGAGCATAACAATGCCAAATGCCTACTATCCATAGGCAAGGCAAACAAAAGAAGGTATGGTAAAACAGGATTCAAGGACTGTTTGGATGCCAAAAACAATGTTTCTTTTTCATACATGCCTTGATCCTAAAAGTAAAGAATCAAGGCATGGGGGGCAATGTTTATGCCCGTTTTTGGCACCAAACCGTGGACCAGCGCTGGAGGACCATTTAATTAATTCTTTAATTAAATTGGGCCAAAATTATGTAATTGATTGGTTGTTAAGTTTATTGGGCCATGAGTTTTCTATTACATTTGGGCCCAATGACCAAACACAGCCCATGAAGGATGGAGCCCATAAAGCAAATGCTGATTTGG
>JAOTQK010041541.1:0-18580 GCA_025642025.1 Rhododendron ferrugineum | reverse complement strand
AATCCATGGAGTTTGCGATACCTCCGGTGTTTGCCGTGCTCGAACGGCTCCCTTGATCTAGGTCTAACCTTAAGTGTATGCGTATTTGGATCCTGGTAGTTGCATTGCTCTGCCTCGGATGGTCAAGGTAAGGAGATTAGCTCTGGTTCCGAAAGCGTTCGGAATTTAACCTGCCTGACAGTACCTACCCAGACTATCAGAAATCTTCTATACAAATGCCTTAAGTGAGACCCAGGCCGGGGTAGGTTTTAGGTTAGTTTCTAGAAGGCGCATAGAAGGCAGGGCGAGTATTCGTGATTGGTTTTGAGTTGTTCCTTTTTGCTTTATTGCCAGCACAAAGTATTGGTCGCCTGCGAAAAGAAGAGGTTGTACCTAATTGGTTTCGTCCACTTCAAAGGCAAGTTCGCACAGATACGCTGGAAAGAACCCAACTGTTTGAAGTCCAAATAGAACAAGAAGGGCAGTCGTTGTTGGAAGAGGAACTCATATGACCTTTGGTAGAAGAGTCATCTGAAAACCCCTTACCCATGGCCGACCCGGGGAATGGAGTGGAAGAGCTCAGGCAAAACATGGCTGCTTTGGATACTCAACTTAAACAATCCATTGCCAATGTCGATGCTCAACTTAAGACTTCCATTGTGTCTATGAAAAATGACATGAACATGATGATGGAAGCCATGCAAGAAATCTGTGATAAGTTTCAAGCCAGACCCCCTCCACAGTCAGACCATTTTAAGGAAGAAACACCGGCAGCAGACCCTAATTTGGCCGCCCTTATTGCCAAAATCGGCAAGTTGGAGGAATCCGTTCAAGAAACTAAGCGACTTGGAAAAGGAGAAATTGACATGAGTATGCTATGTTTGTTTCCAAATGCCAAGTTGCCAGAAAAGTTCAAAGGTGTGGACTTTGCGAAGTTTGATGGTACCGGCGATCCAAAGGCGCATCTCCAAGGGTATGTTGGTTCTCTTACAATGCGAGGAATCGAGAAGGAAGCCATGGCTCAACTATTTCATGAGTCTCTGTCCGGCCCAGCTTTGCAATGGTTCCTCACTCTCGAACCATCTAAGAAAAGGACTTGGGAGGATATTGGGACAGCCTTTGTGGCCCAATATGACTTTAATGTCGACTTGAAAATGACCACAAGAGAGCTAGAGAGTACCAAGATGAGTGAAAAAGAAGGCTTCGCCGACTTTGTAAAACGATGGAGGGCCAAGGCCGCTCAAATGCAGAATAAACCCGATTTAAAGGAACAAATACGGATTATAACCAAGAACCTGCCGGACTCTTTCACCCCATACATGGTTCTTTCCCAAGCAGCCCCAAATTTTGAAACCTTTTATGACTCTGGTCTGGCTGTGGAAGAAGCCTTACGGGATGGTACTTTGGAGAAAAAGGAACCGGGATCAAAGTCCAAAAAGGCGTACTCAGGAAATAGCAATGTCCTCTTCGGGAATGCCAATCAGGCAGGAGCCTCATCCACCAAACCTGTGGAGGTTAACCAAATCTTCGAAAAACCAAAACCTCAAAACCGAGTCTTTACCCAGTTCAGTACCCCTAGGTCTGCTCTACTCAAGAAACTCACAGAAGTTGGGGTGCTGAAACCTCTCCCACCGCCACAAACTATCCCACCTAACCTGAACCAAAGTGTCTACTACGATTTCCATCAAATGCCTGGCCATACCACCGACAATTGCATCCGCCTTCGTCATGAGATCCAAAATCTCATTGATAACAAGGTCATTGATACCCCACCTCCAGACAAACCGAATAGCATTTCAAACCCTTTGCCACAACACAACGCTCCCTTCCGCATTAATCAAATCACCCTAGCCAATCACCAAAACTCTCAAGAATTCAATCCAACCCTTTTCATCATCCCTCATACCAAGCCAAAGCCAGTTGTGGCAATTCCCGAAAACACATGGGGAGATCTGATTGCCGATTGGGAAGAATTCGAGGCTGCCAATGTCCAGAGAATTATTGAACCACCGTTCGCGCCTGGATGGGAGGTTGACTGGCAAAATGTTCATGCTGACCCTCTTGATGGACTCTCCTTGTACATGATGTTCGAAGGCCAGAACTGGGAGTATCAGGTCCCTCAAGAAACCCCTGAATGGGAATGGGACCCAATCCCAAATGCATGCCCGCTACTGGGTATGGGAGATCCCCTTGATATGTTCTCCATACCTGCAATGTTTGCTGAAGAATGCCAATCCGAAGCATTGGCTGGCAATTGGCCGAAACTTGTCCCGCTTTGCCCGGACTTTTCTCATTTCAACAACTTCGATCTACACAGCAATGTGGGCCTTCCTCCCCCGGAGCCTAAGAAGGAGATAGCTAGTAATGGGTTTAAACTGATGGATTTCCTTGTGGAGGAGGTCGAGTCAGAGCCATCGGTCACCTCTTCTGAAGACGCTGATGTTGCCATGATGAACTTATGGGAGGATGAACCAGGGGCTAAAGCGAGCTCATGGGCAAATACTGAGATTGTTAACATGAAGGTGGAAAACGAGGAATGGACCGTGAACAAGTTAGTGATGGCAGCCGAGAAATGGAAGCCCGAAGACCTTTGGGATGACTTGGTTATCGCAGACCTGGTCGCTAATCTCCGTGATACCACCATCGGAAGCAAGCGCAAGGCCCTTGCTGATTTATGGGATGAAGAATCAAAGTATCGTCAAATTGGTCATTTGACTAGGAGTGGCCGGATTTATCAACCCCTTAATCTCCAAGCCGGAGAATCCTCCAACCCTCCAGCTCCACTAACCAAAGAAACTTCCGACCCTTTTGTTACCCCGACCAAAAATACTTTCCAACCTTTCGCCCCACTAGCCAAAGAGCCTTCTCGTCCCGAGAAAAATCCTGAAGGAATGATTAAGCAGCAACTCGAACAGACTCATGCTAAGATGTCTGTTTGGGATGTACTTGTTCACTCCACCCGCCATCGCGAAGGTCTCATCCAAGCTCTCTCCCACCTAAAAGTCCCTTCCAGCATAACCCATGATGAGCTCGTAGCACTCATCAAAACCATACCCATCAAACATGCCATAACCTTCACTGACTGAGACCTGCCCGCCGAAGGAACTGACCACAACAGGCCACTGCATGTCACCCTAAAATGCCATGGAAAATGGGTTCCAGTAATCCTGATCGACAATGGGTCAGCAATCAATGTTTGCCCACTTCTTGTTGCCTACTGCTTAGGGTACAAAAATAAGGACTTCTATCGGAAGTCAAGGTTCGAGCATATGACAACACCCATCGGGACGTAGTTGGGACTCTCATGCTTCCCATGACTTTTGGGCCATATCAAACTGAGGTGGAATTTCATGTGGTGAACATCCCCGCTTCCTTCAACCTGCTGTTAGGAAGGCCTTGGCTGCACCGACCGGATATCATGCTTGTGCCTTCCACACTCCATCAGAAAGTCCGATTGGGACTCGAGACCGGGATGCTCACCATCCAGGGAGACTCCGAAATTCGCGCCCCTGTTGAAGATAATGCCCCGCTCTTGGAGATTCAACACGAGGAAGAGGATATTCCCTTGGGAGGTTTTTCATTGGATACCTCCAAATCCGTCTTCTCGGTCAGGATCGATAATGACTTTGTCATCAGTAATGTTGCAATCAAAATAATGAAGAAAATGTCTTATATGCCAGGACTGGGATTGGGAAGGAATCTACAGGGGCCCGCAAAGTTTGAGGCTCGTAGAACTCTAATGCGTACGGCTGGTCTTGGTTACTCGCCCTCAGGCGATAGTAAGGAGAAGAAGGGAGAGAGATTGAAAGATTACTTTGTCAAAGAAAAAAGCAAAGCAAGTTTATCAAGGCCAGCCAGAGCCATTCTGGGATAAGGAAACCAACACGTTCCAACCGGGGTTTGAGATATTCGCCAATGATGACTGGCCAGGAAGTGAGGAAGAATTTGAAGTTGTGGAAGAACAGAAGAAATCGGCTGATTGGATTGAGGTTTTCGCCATGGGTAGTCTAGCAATCTTGTTTGAGGAGGACGAACCAATGGGTATAGCCATGGAAGCAGAATTGCTGATGCTAGGGCAGGAGGCCGCCGAAGATCCAACTTCGCTCATCATGGATGCCCGTTGGGGATTACAAGAATTGGATTTTCATACCAAGTGCAACTTGCCATGGATCCGAGTCTGAGTCCGAGCCTGAGTTTGAGTCCTCTAAGTCTTCTGAGTCTAAGTTGGTGCCTCTCGGCCTAGCTCCTCAGGGTCTGTATTTTGAATTTGAGTCCACCAGTGTGTACGGTTCCCCTAAGGCCTTCGCTAATAATGAAATAAATGGATCAGATTCTGCTTACTTTCCTGACTTTGAAATAAATTGTGTCGACCCCGATGATGAAGAGATTGATTTCGATGGGGACATCCCCAAAGAAATTTGATCCCTAATCGAAAGGGAAAACGAAAGGCATGCTCAGCCTGTAAAAGAAGAAGTTGTTTCAATAAATCTGAGGGATGAAGGGAATTCTCGAATAGTCCAGATCGGTTCCGCTCTATCCGCAGAAGAGCACCAAGCTCTCACAAATTTGCTCAAAGAGTTCGAGGATGTTTTAGCATGGTCACATGCTGATATGCCCGGAATCGATCCTGAGATCGTGGAGCACTGGATTCCCCTTTACCCTGATGCAAAACCGGTAAAACAGAAATTAAGACGCATGAGACCTGATTGGGTACTTAAGATAAAGGAAGAGGTCACTAAACAAATTAATGCAGGGTTCTTAATAGTAACGGAATACCCTCAGTGGGTCGCAAACATTGTCCCCGTCCCTAAAATGGATGGCAAGATTAGAGTCTGTGTTGATTTCAGGGACTTAAACAAAGCAAGCCTGAAGGATGATTTCCTGTTACCGCACATTGACGTATTGATCGACAACACTATTGGGCATGCTTTGCTTTCGTTCATGGACAGTTTTTCAGGGTACAATCAGATCCTCATGGCTCTGGAAGTCGGGAGAAAACCACGTTTGTCACTGAGTGGGGAACTTGTTGCTACCGAGTCATGCCTTTCGGATTGAAGAATGCTGGGTCTACTTATCAATGGGCTGCCACAACCTTGTTGCACGACATGATTCACAAAGAAGTAGAGGTCTACGTTGACGACATGATCGTCAAGGCGAAAGAGCGAGAAGGGCATTTACCCGCGCTCAGGAAGTTTTTTGAAAGAATCAGAAAGTACAGGATGCGCCTTAATCCAGCTAAGTGTACGTTTTGGGTCACTGCGGGAAGATGCACGGGTTTATGATCACCACTCGCGGCATCGAAGTTGATCCATCAAAAATTAAGGCCATTCTGGAAATGGAGCCACCGCGGTCCGAAAAAGATGTAAGGAGCTTTCTTGGCAAGGTGCAGTTCATTAGTAGATTCATTGCGAAGCTGACACCAACATGTGAACCCATATTTCGCTTGCTCAAGAAAGGGATACCGTTTGCGTGGGATGACAAATGCCAAAAAGCCTTTGAAACTATAAAAACCTATCTGCAAAATCCTCCAGTACTAACACCACCCGTAATAGGAAAACCTTTGATCCTATACCTGTCAGTCACTCCATCCTCGATGGGGTGCATGTGGGCACAGGAAGGAGACGATGGGGTTGAAAGGGCCGTTTACTACCTCAGCAAGAAGATGGTCGAATCCGAAGAACGTTATACTTCGCTGGAAAAGACATGTTGGGCACTCGTCTGGGCCTCCAAGAAGTTGAGACATTATATGCTAGCTTACCCGGTGAGGCTAATATCTCGGATGGGTCCTCTGAAGTACCTCTTTGAGAAACCAGCCCTTACAGGAAGGATGGCACGGTGGTTGCTAATGCTGGCTGAGTTCGAATTGAAGTACGTCACTAGAAAGTCGGTAAAAGGAAGGGCTGTCGCCGAATTCCTAGCTGATTGCCCAGTCGAAGGAGGGGAAGATGTCGAATTCAAGTTTCCTGACGAAGACATAATGATGACGGCAGAAGATGTTTAGCAGTTGTACTTTGACGGAGCAGCTAACCAGAGAGGGTTTGGAATCGGTGTACTACTTATTTCACCTGACGGGTCGCATATCCCGCTTGCTTTTAAGCTCAACTTTGAAGTCACCAACAATCAGGCAGAATACGAGGCCTGTATTGTAGGCATGGAAGTGGCCATCAAGATTGGTATAGAAAAGCTAGAGGTTGTAGGAGATTCGAACCTGGTTGTATCCCAAGCAAACGGCGATTGGAAGGTCAAAGAAGAAAAACTGAAGTCGTATCACCAGGATCTTGAAGATCTTATTCCCCACTTAAGCAAGGTAACGTTTACTCATGTCTCGAGACTCAGAAATCAGTTCATAGATGCCCTAGCAACGCTGGCGTCCATGGTTGAGATCCCTGTAGGCGTAAAGTTAAGGCCAATTGTGATTGAGTAAAGGGATACACCAGTATACCAGCACGTCATGGTCATCGACGAGCCCGATGATGGTCACCCTTGTTATTACGACATTTGGAGAATCGTGGAAAGGGGGGAATACCCTGCTGAGACTAGGAAGAAAGACAGAATCGCCCTCCAAAGGATGGCAGCTCAGTACATCATCTGTGGAGGAAACCAGTATCGAAGGTCACACTGTGGCATGCACAAGCTATGCATCCATGGTGCAGAAGCGAAAAGGGTAATGGAAGAAATCCACGAAGGTGTGTGTGGTCCTCACATGAACGGCATGATGCTCGCTAAGAAGATTCTGAGGCAGGGATACTTCTGGTCCACCATGGAGACAGAATGTGTGGAGTATGAACGACGGTGTCGCAAATGCCAGATTCACGCCAACCTCACGCATGTCCCGCCACATGAACTGCAGCAAATGACCTCGCCATGGCCTTTCTCAACATGGGCCATCAATGTCATCGGGAGAATCGTGTCAGCAGCCTCTAACGGCCACAAGTTCATCTTGGTAGTTGTTGATTACTTTACAAAGTGGGTAGAAGCTGCTTCATATGCTACCCTGACCGCAGTTCAAGTTGCGCACTTCATCAAGCAAAACGTCATTTACCGATATGGAGTCCCTCAAGCATTCGTGTCCAACAACAGGGTTCATTTCAAAGGGCGAGCTCGAGAAGTCTTGGATGAGTTCCAAATCCAAGTACACAAGTCAACAACTTACCGACCGCAGACTTACGGAGCCGTGGAAGCCGCTAACAAAACAATCAAAGCCATTTTGGAGAAGACCATTCAATCTGCAAGGGACTGGCACGAGCAGTTACCATTAGCTTTGTGGGGATATCGCACATCCATACCTACACCGACAGGGGCAACTCCTTACTCTTTGGTTTACGGTATGGAAGCTGTACTCCCCATCGAATTAGAGGTTCCGTCTCTTCGGCTATGATTGAGTGTGATGTCCAATAGGCAAAATGGCTGAGCAATCGGTTCGAGGAATTTATGTTGTTTGACGAACACCGGTTAAGGGCTCTTTATCACATTCAAGGATACCAGAGAAGAATCGCACGTGCGTTCAACAAGAAAGTGAAATCTAGGGACTTGGCCGAAGGTGATATGGTTTTGAAGGAAATTCGGGCGCCGGTCTACGACCCACGCGGAAAGTTCCGGCCGAAGTGGTCTAGGCTTTACATCATTAAGACTATCCTGACTGGAGGAGCTACGCAGCTCATTGACTTGGATGGAAATGAATTCGCCACTTTGGTCAACCTGGATCAACTCAAGCACTACTACCCCTGAGAGAAGCTCGCTAGGCTGAAAAACTGCAAGGGCGGGCAGTCCCAGGCAAAAATTAGAGCAAAAGCCTGCTATGATGAAAACCCGTGAAGGCATCCTAGGCAAAAGTTAAGGCATACAACAAATGAGCTCGCTAGGCCGAAAACCCGAAAGGGCGGTACTCGGCAAAAGTTAGAGCGCAAAAGGAGAGTGTCAAAACCAGAGCGAACCTTACCCTGAACTACGTCATGACGTGATTCCTTTACCAAAAGGATATGTAGGCAGCCTCATTTTGAGGCCCGGTCACGATCAATCAGAATAAAAATCCAGGTTGTGAGAATTCAAAGCACGAAATCAAAGAGGGGGAAACCCTCCATAACTCATTGTATTAATACAATTGCTTCTAATACATAGGGCTGCGCATGATTTTCTAAAATAAAAGTGCGACATAATAAAAGTGGGTCCGCGATTTATTCAATGATCAGGGAAGTAGGATCGAGTCAGTTTCCTTGAGCCCCAGCTCTTGCAGCAATATCCCTCCTAAGCCACTTCCGGTAGCTTCCGCGTACCGCCGCAGATGGGTAAGGATGTGCATCGGTCACCTCGCGAGTCCTCCAGAACCGCTGGTATCTGCAAAGGACGGAATGGCGAAAGAGAGGCAAAACCACATCCACGAGAGCCTCTGCAGTAACCTCCTGTCTCAGACCAAGCTGAAGTTGAATCCGGTATGGGATGTAGAAGGTGAAAGCCTCCAAGCCAGCATGGACAACCCACTAAGGGCCCATGAAATGCACGGTCATAGGTGGAAGGTCTAACCACGGGCCTCAATCTGAACAACAATATGGACCAATGCCGATCTAGCATGACCAGCGGAGGGAACCAAAAGGTAGGCTGCAAGCAAACACATGCAAAGGGCAGTCATACGACGGGTCTGGTAAGTCATGTTTGCAAGATCACCAAGAGGAGAGAACATCTCAATGAGCCACATCACATTGAGATGACCGTCACTGACCAAGTAACGGGCAACCCCGCCACTCAATCTGAGGACTGCAGCCAAAACCTCAAAGACATTTTCACGAACAGGAGGAATGATGATCTCTCCCGAGCCGAAGCCGCCAAGATATGCGCGAACTTCCTCCACGGTGGGACAGATCTCTTGTTCGCCAAAACGAAACACATGGACCCTCGGGTCCTAAAAGCTTGCAGTTGCCCTCAACAGCTCGTGGTGGAGACGAATGTTGCGGAGGTACCTCAAGGAGTAGAGACCATGAGCCCGAAAGTTGAGCCAATCAACACCTTCCATAGAAACCAACCATCGGCGGAGGGAACCGGTGAGAGAAAGAGCCATGACAAGAAAGGAGGAGCTTAAGGAAGAAGAGAATGGAGTGGGGTGAGGAGATTTCAAGGTTCAAGGTTTGAATTTATAAGAAGAATAGGGGAAGACAACTTCAGCTTTCAAAGAGCCTTGGGTTTCTAAAGTGCAAATTTTCCATGAGTCTTGCATAGGGAAAGGCTTGGTCATATCCTAAAAGATCAACGCAGACATGCATTGGCTCAGAAATGCCATCACAGGGGTCAAACTTCAGCCATCATGCAATCTGTCTTGGGAAGCAGCAAAACTGGAAGCCGTCAGGAAAACAACCACACGCGGCATACTGTAGCATCGCGCGGCATAATGAATCTGGGAAATCACCACGGCATAACATTTAATACACCGCGGAGTGGAATTAAAACACGCGCGGTATTTTGAAGCTGCGCGCGGCATACTAAGACTGCATTTTTGCAATTTTTGAAAGCAGAGGTTTGAAATTGATTTGGGGCACATTATGGCATCACCAACCCCCAACACACACTCCAACGGGTATTTGGGACTTCAAGGATGTTTCGCTTCAAGTTAACTCTCAAAATTCGAGGTTGTGGCACAAAAAGTCGATAAAATCCAATTCTTAAGCCGTATCGGAGTATCAAAATCGGTTTCGAGTCGTTTCAAGTCGCTTCTTCAAGTCACACAGGTCATAATGGTCAAAAGTGACTTAGTCCAAGTTCTGGTTCGTATTCAAAGCCAAAATTTGAGAATGTCACCTCTTAAAGTTAACATTTTCTTGCTTTTCAAGAGTCTTTCAATATTCTTGCTTTTCAAGAGTCTTTCAAGCACGAGGTCAAGTTTTCAAGTCACGTATCAAGTTTCGTAGGTCGCCGTTGTTATGCATGATCATATGTGAGTCGGTAACAAGGACGTTTGTGTAAATTCTTGTATATAGCGTTTATTCAATTACGTTCCTTGATTTCTATTCCTTTGTCAATATGCCTATTTGTCAACATATTGCTTACTGCAAATCTTGAGTCCGTTTCAGTTTTTACGATCAATGGCTAGTTGCACACTCCGGTTAATGTTTTAGTTATTCAATATTCTTTATACAACAATAATAAAAGAAATTGAATAGCACAAACATTGAAAAAACAAGCTTCTGTATAATCTTGGAAATATCCATGAGTCGAAGTACGCATCAAAATGAGGCATGCAAGCCCGATGCTCAAAATCCTATCTACCAAGGGGAAAACAGGCAACCCATAAAAGGAAGCACGTAGGCTCCACCAAAAAAGGCAAAAAGCAAAAGAAGGAGCTCAGTCTTCATCCTCATCTCTGTCCTCGCCCTCCTCCTCCTCTTCCTCAGAGACCTCCTCCACCGCCTGGGAGCTAGCAACCTCCTGAGTGTCGGTCGCCCTGGGCACGGTACTCCCTGAAGTGTCCTCCAAGTTGACGTCCGTAGGCTCGTCAGTCTCATCCGAGACGGCGATAGGCTCGTCCTCAGTCCCCGCCGAGTGTCGCGCCCTCTTCGACGGAGGCTCCTCCCGAGAGCCAGCAGAAGAGACCGGTGGTGCTGGCATAAGAACGGACTTCCGCCTTAGCCCTCGCGAAGCCCCTCCTCTAGCCTACAATGATATAATATACACATAACATTTGCATCACAATTGTATTAAAGATAACAGGAATGAGGTAAGCAGTTAGGGTTCAAGGGTTTACCATCGGCACGAGGAAGCACCTCTGGAGGATGGCCGATGGCGTACTGTCGCACCAGTTGCTCTAGGCCCATCATGGCCATCGCCATCTCCCTGGTGTACTCCGGAGTCACCTGCGCAGTAGAAAGGTCGATTAAAACGTGCAGCGATAATGGCAAACATCTGAAAGGAATAAAGACATGTTATACCTGAGCAAGGAACTCCGGAGGCTCGACAGAAAGACGTGACACCACCCCCAGACCAGGGGCTCCCTGAGCAGTCGTCACAACCACTGTCCAGGAGAGTGGAGGCAAGCTAGTACCGCTTGGACCCGCGCTGTCGCCTCGGTCTCCACCTCTTCTACCTCCGTCCCCTCTCCTACCTCCTCTTCCTCTTCTACCACCTCTACCGCCCAACGTCTGCTGCATTGCCTCCCAAGCAACGCGTATCCCGAAGCTCTGCATCAAGTGTCGAGCCTGGTACTCCACGTAATCAGCACCTACCTGGAAGAGCGGCTCCAGCTCTGGGTCTGGCCTCGTGAACCGCTCAACCTCCCCCCGAGTGTACGGACTCGTCCTCTGCACCAGAGGAGGGAGTGGTCTAGGGACTCGAAAGGCATCCAACCTCAGCGACTGACGTGACACCCGGTCACCCAGGTACCACTGCCAGCCGTAAGGGGACTCAAGAAGTACTCTCCCCCTCGTCACCTCCCTACTCCGAACAATATATGGGTTGTCAAAGCGATCCCATATATGCCAGTGGACCTGCAAATCAAAAACAAGCATTGTCAGCATATTATTCAGAGTTAAAATGCACATGCAGGCAAGGAATTAAGTAAATGAAGATGCAGTCATACCCTATCTGGACGCAGCTCGTCCAGGTAAAGGCGAAAGGCATTCAGATTGCCCCTCCCTTTCTTCACTCCCCGATACTCCTTCGACCAGCGCAAGGCTCGAGGGAGTATCACGTCGTCTGGGCACGTGGTCCGGGAGGGTACATGCCTATCACCTCGTACGTCCAAAGCTACAAGCTAAGGCATTGCAAGTTAGCACAAGATACATATATTGAATAATGAATGGAAAGCTAACTGTTCAAAAGAAAAGAATCGAAGTATACCTCCCAGACCCTCCAGTACCCAGCGAGGCTCACTCCTGCCCCGCGGGAGAGAGACTCCATGAAGGCATAGCACGTCCCCAATGCTGCACCTCCCCAGTCAAAACGGGCGATCTCCTCGACGTCCCTCAAGGCCGGCCGGTAGGAGTGAAAGGTGTATCTGGTTGCGCCTATTAGGAAATAGGGACGCACCAAGCATGTACAGCAAAAAACACCTCGCCATCTACTCCTCCTGGCCCTGTCCGTCGGAAGCCCCTCCATCCAAAACCACAAAAGCTGGGCGTATTGGGCATCATCCGTCTTCACCCTCAAAGTGTACCCCAGCATCAGCCGCTGGAACTCCGCACACCTCCCCGTCGTGGTGTCGAAGGGGATAGGGTCGCCTCCGACCCTTAGACCCGTGATCGCCGCAAAATCCAACGGCGTCACTGCCATCTCACCAAAAGAGAAGTGGAACGAATTTGTCATGTCCCACCTCTCGGCGAGCGCCCTCACTACCTGGCGATCATTGCTCGCCCTCCTCAACACCCCGACAAACTTCCCGAAGCCCGTCTGCCTCACTATCTCCCTCACAACCTCGGGGAGCCTTTCCCAAAACTTCGGCACATCCGCCACACCACCGTAGCACGAGATCGGAATCGCCTGTTGCAATAAGTCAGCAATATGCAGTAAACAGTCATAGTATTCAAGACAAGTATGATATTCAAGGCAAGGAAATGAAAGCATAGCGTATTAGAATTTGAAATGAAAGTATACCTCGTCTCGGCGTAGGGAAAGGTGCTGTTGCGGGTCCCTCAAGACCAAGGCCTCATCGTACGTAGGACTCTCCGGCCTGTAGGCGTCTAAGAGAGAAGGCACCACCACATGCTGAAAGGGCATGTAGGATGCCGCAATGTAAGCTCCTCGCCCCCTCAGGGCCTCTATTGCCTCCTCCACAACACTCCTGCGAGGGACTGCCTCGCCCCCAGCCTCCTCCTCAACCCGTGGCTCCCTGCTAGCCCCGGTCTCATGCTCGACCTGTAGCTCTATCTCACGGGACTCGAGTAAAGCCTCCGCCAACCCAGGCACTCCTCGTAAAGTCTCAACTAAGTCCTCAAGGGACGCCGCCTCCAAGTATTTGCCCAAACCTATGTGGCGCGATGACCCTGCACCTACGCCGCTACCAACAAATATGGCAGGCGTCCCCCGCTCCTCCACCGGCTCCTCCGTGACAATGGGGTCTTTCCCCAAGTCGACCCTAGGCTCTCTCACAGGAGAGGCCTCTGTCTCTTCCTCCACCCTATCCGAACAACCACTATAGGCCTCCGCGACCATCTCCTCCAAACCCTCCACGACTTCCGATTGGCCCGCAGCCTCATCCTCACCCCTCAGTGTCATTGCACCCGGATCCTCCGCACCTTGGCCATCTCCGGCCACCTCTCTGTCACCGCCGCCACTGCCAACCACCACAGCAACCGAGGCCATGGCCCCTTCGGCCATGACTGCCGAAACCGAGACCCCCACGGTCTCCGAGACGCCCCCAATTGCCGTGTCACCCTCCGGATGGACCAAGGGCGGTGTAACCTCGACCCGTGGTGGTTGATCACCACCGGGTGTATCGATATCATCCATGTGAGCGAGAGAGGGCGGAGAGCGAGAGAGAAAGACGATCGAGAGAGAGAGAAAAAGTGATCGGGCGAGAGAGAGAGAGAAGAGAGCAGAGAGCGAGAGAGAGCTTTGAGCGAGAGATAGACGATCGAGAGAGAGAGAGAAAAAGTGATCGGGAAAGAGAGAGAGAGAGAGAGCAGAGAGCAGAGAGAACGAGAGAGAGGGAGAGAGGGAAATTTCGAGCGGTGGGGTGTACTGTGTACGCCTCACCCATATATACTCCTCCCTCAAACCAGTTCGTCTGGAATTGAATTAGGACCGGGTTCATGGCTTGTACCGCCGCACGGCGTTTTGCGTGAGGCGCGCGGCATAATGATCCAGGCATTCAGAATTCTTCAATTTGTTACGTCGTGCGTCTCTCCACAAACTGCGCGCGGTGTTATGAATTATTTCGACAATTCAGATTCTGAGAACCATTCTTAACGTTCGAGTTCGTGATTGTTTGGAATCACTTGAGTTCGTTCAGAAACAGAAAGCAGACAGATTCAAGAAGTAAGAAAAGGGACTTTTCATTTCATAAAACCCGAGGTAACCCCCAGGATTTTCGTTACAAAAAAAAAGAAGAAAGAAAATAGTCCTACTGCCCCGTCTTCTTCTTCTTCTTCGTCCTCATCCTCAGTCACTCCCCTCGCCGGAAGCATCGTTCATACCATCCGAGCGGCCATCGGAACCATTCGGATTTCCTTCCGAGTCCTCCGCAAACTCATCCGAATCACGCCCCAGTGCGTACTCCGGGTCGTGCTTGCCATCCATTTGGTCGAAAGCAAAATCTTGAAGGTTCGATACTGCATGGCGAAGGGTGCGAATTGTGGAGATGAGCCTCGCAATCTGTCGGTTCAATTGATCAATCTCCTCTCGGTAAAAGGCCATTTCGACCTCCAAAGATGTCACACGTGCCACCAAGTTGTTGTCCTCAATGTCTCGCTTTGAGAGCAGCTTGTTATTTGAGAAGTATGGAAGGAATGTAGAGAGACTTAAGAAGATTTGTTAGTGGTGCATAGATTGAGGCACCACCCTTATAAAGACATTGAAGCTGACGAAGGGGCACGCTCATATTAATGGGTACCCTTGAACCAGCCGTCTGTTCTCGGAAATCGAAGAGTTGCATGGAAATTTGAAATGCCACTCGCCACCATGACTTACCGCACAACATTTTGGCTTCAGATGATTAAATTCATTTTCTCGGAAATTGATCAATCCAGCCACCAAAATCTTCTTGGAAATCAAATATTCCGGCCATTTTGCAGCAGAAATCCTTTAGAATGTCGTGCACTATTTATGGGATCATTTGATTCTTGTCTCCCGAGACTCATGGAATTTTTCGTCCTCCGAGGACCCGCCATATTCGCAGTTCTTGTGGTATTCATTCTCCGAGACTTGACATAGTTTTCTTACTCCCGGATTTCACCCTAATTCGTCTCGAATTTTCGCCTCCCGAAGGCCCGTCTCGAATTTTTGCCTCCCGAAGGCTCGTCTCTAATTTTCGCCTCCCGAAGGTTCACCTCAAATTTTTGCCTCCCGAGGGCTCACCTCGAATTTTCGTCTCCCGAGGGCTTGTCTCGAATTTTTGCCTCCCGAAGGCCCGTCTCGAATTTCTGCCTCCCGAAGGCTCTTCTCAAATTTTTGCCTCCCGAGGGCTCATCTCGAATTTATCACGATATCTGCACAACACTTGGCACCACAGGCACTCAATCTCCTTGTCCTCCGGGACTCGTTTTTCTTGCATTGTCCCACTTGAACTACGTTGATCTGATCCCGGCAAACGGGGTACATAGGTAGCTTCACGAGCGCGACCACCATCGTCATTTGCTTGAATTTTGCTTTTCATACATTTGGTCTCCATTCAAAGACTTAAGAGCAACAGATTGTGATGCCTATTCTTTAAGCGGCACTCGTACCAACCAATGGTATCTGAGTTCCGTTAAAGAGGGACTACTGTAGACACCCCAATCCGAACCTCGGAAGTTCTTTGAACACCCCGATGATGAAATAAAGGAAACAATACCTTTTCGAGAGCTTGAAGAAAGGAATCCCTTAACCCAAAAGCCCAAAGTAACACAAATGACTCAAAAGCGCAGAACCCAAGAGCCTTGGACTGGACCTGGAATACCGCGCGGAACATACAAGCAACGCGCGGCATAATAAAACTCATTACATCGTGCGACACTCATAGGTAAACCGCACGACATTTTGGGTAAAGTTCTGACTGGCTCAGAAAGCTGTCGGCCATGCCTATTTGAGCCACAGCTGCAGGATGGCTCAGTTGAAAATACACTTCCAGCCCGCCCAGAAAATACCTCCACCATTTGAATTCAGAATCCTTGGCTCCTTGCCTATAAATACACCCCTCCACTTAAGAGAAATGAGCTAGCTTTTTCTTTGGCCTTTGGCACTATTGCTCCATAGCTTTTCTCTTCTTTCTCTTACATCCATTCTCCATTTCCAAGCCTTGAGAGTGTTATTCCCAAAAGACATTCTTAAGGCTCTTTACTCCATTTTTCTCCTCACCATCAAAGTCAGTCTCCTACTAACTTTGAGACTTCATCCACCAAAACACCCAACAACCACACATCTTCACACCTTTCTTTTCTCACTTGATCTCACCCACTCACATCTTTTCGTCAACTGTCTCCGCCTTTCATCATCTATCCTCGATCAAGCTCAAGATCAAAGGTATAAACCAAGTTTCCTTGGGGTAGGCTCTGTCCTGGCCCTGAGGGGGCTTCTGCTGTCAGGCCTAACCCCTTTTGGTTAAGCCTTGACTTAAATAAAGAAAAAACCATTTTCAGGAAATAAAACAGCCACTGTGCTGGACAAACCACGTCGCGCGGCCTTTTGAAGCGTCGCACGGCGTAGTGTGTTCACACGCGCGGCGTTTTCACTAATTACCGTTTTCTTGCTCAAGCTGTCTAGATCGTGGTCACCCTTCATCGGGCCTGCTTTTGTAGTTATGATATTTGTCATTAGCGTTTCCAGAACAAGGCCATATCTACAAGCCATGCTTTACCCTCTTAACAAAGTTTTCTTGATCATCCCAAATGGTTGAGCACATCAAAAGCTGTTTTTATGGCCATGGCTTGGAGAAATGGTATTGTTTTGAGACGATTCGGCGGTTGTATACCCTCTGAGTTTTCTTAGGAACGGCGCACGCCAAACACAATACGCTGGGCGATGTTTTAAATGCTGATGACAGTCTGATAGCAGGATAGGTACCACGCGCGGCATATTGTAAGGCCGTGCGTGGCATTACAGTATGTCGTCTGATAGGTGACCATGTTCCAGACAGTTTGCTAAGTAGTTCTTCCTTTTCATTTGCATCATCCTTATCATTTCTGTGCAGATGACACCGCGTACACGTTAATGTGATATATTCCCCATGTCCCTTCCCCGTTGTTTGTTTTATTAAAGAGCTTGATTTTTCGAAAGATATTTAAAATTTCCCCTTTTGAAAAATGCCTAGTAGAGACCGGTCTTATCGGGTGAGTGGGGTGCTTTTTAAAGAAAAACCTTCCCCATTCGTAACGTGGCTCCCGAACCCAAAATCTCAAATTTAGTCAGCAACTGTCTAGTTTGAGAATTTGGGAAAAAATGTTTAGTGAGCTCTAATTGCGCCACCATTGCATATAAACTCTATACTTTTTCACCATGGATGTTTTTAATAATGCTTGATCTGAACCGTTAGGATTTCACGTCTTATTGATTATAGAATTGTCACCAAAATTGAAGATCATTCAGTATCAACAACCACATGATCGGAATAGTTTTACTGCTTCCAGAAACATTAAAGTCTAATAGCACACCACTTGAGCCACACTTGAGATCTTTTTGCAAGATCAAAACCATCTATCTTTAATTTATTATGGATTAGATCGTTCTTACCGAGTTATAGTTGAGATCGCTTTTGATTAGACAACTTATTGAATGAAATATACTATTTTCCTAATGAGTCCTTGTCTCCATAAAGGAATTTTCTAAACCTGATCAAGCCGCAAATTTATGATAATGAATAATTTAACAAGTTCAACAAAATCAACGGTCTCGATCATCATGATTGTCTTGCGATCATGTAGCTACTGCAACAACAAATGCAACATAAGACTTAGTTGACTATCAATTAGATCAAAAGTATAAATTGTAAAGGTAACTGCTGAGTCATTTTTTATAATGCTCGATCTAGACCGTTAGAATTTCACATCTTACCAATTGTAGCATTGTCACCAAAATCAGAGATCATTTGATATCGGTGACCTCGTGATCGAAATACATTATATGCATTCAGAGACGTTTAAGTATAATATTGCACTAACCGAACCCCGCATGAGGTCTTTTTTGGCAATCAAAAATATCTATCTTTTACGTAATACAAATTAAATTATTCATCCTAAAAAATGAAGTTAACCGCGTATGGATAAACTCTTGATTGGACAACAAAAAAATTTTAATTGATGAATTTACGTGTCGATAAAGGGATTTCCTTAACCCAATTGAGCCAAAAATTTACGAGAATCTCATAATTAAGAGGAAAAGAAATTGGAACAGTTTCGATCAAAAAAGTTGCATTGTAATCAATGCACTTGGAATCCAAATATTCCTTTCTTGAAATTTTTTGAAAAGGAGAAAAAAAAAAAAAAAGATATTTACCGACTAAAACTATTCTTAGTCGGCTAATACCAATAAATACCGACCAAAATAATTAATCGGAAAAATATATTCTATTTATTGATTTTTCAAATTCGTAAAAAAATTATTTTTACCAACTAAAATTATTATTAGTCCGCTGATATCAATAAATAGCGACCAAAATAAATAGTCGGTTAATTGTATTTTATTTATTGATTTTTTAAATTGGTTAAAAATGACTTTTACCAACTAAAATTATTATAAGTCGTCTAATATCATTAAATACCGACAAAAATTATTTGTAGGTAAAATGTATTATATTTATTGATTTTTTAAATTGGTTAAAAATTAATTCTCGCTGACTAAACTTAGTTTTAGGGGCTGTTTGATAAAACTGAAAACTGAAAGCTGAAAGCTGAAAAATTAAGTACTGAAAGCTAAATGCTGAAATTTTTAAGCTGAAAAGTTGTTTGATAAATATATTAAGTACTGAATTAAAAAAATGATGAATTAATTT
>JAOTQK010041519.1:0-18593 GCA_025642025.1 Rhododendron ferrugineum | reverse complement strand
ACGAAGGAAGAATTCCTTCCTACATTCTTTACAGCCCATCAACAAACAATAACTATTAGAAACATTACCTCTGGCTTTAGAGCAACTGGCCTAGCTCCATTTGATCTAGAAAGAGTGCTAGAAAATCTTGGTCCTGTCATTGAAGCTACTCCTTCACTAAGAAGTAGCTAGACCTCTTAGAACCCTTAAACACCAAAGACTCTACCTTAAATCAAGAGGCAAGGCCAGCTGGTATTAATAGAGAATCGCAAACGAAGGAGATCATCAGCTTCATTAGGTGATAAACCCTTTCAACAACTTCTAAAAGGCTTTGAGAATGTAGTACATAAGAAGGCACTTTTGATGGTTGAAAATGCTGCTCTTCGAGCTGAAAATCAGCACCAAAAGCAAAAGAGAACTAAAATAAAGAAATACATTCGAACGGGTACATTAATGACTATCTAAGATGGTCAGGACGGTATTTAGAGACCTATGGTTGAGGAGCAACCCGAGGATGATGATGAAAATATTGATCTAGTATTACTAAATAGGCAGCTAAGAAGTGTTCGTAAGAAAGCACTAAGCAAGTGTAGCAGATGTGGTTCTTTTGAGCATAATGCTAGGACATGTAGTTTATAATGCGACTTGTTTTGTTTCTATATCTTCAATATTGCTTGTATAATTAATAGTTGAAGGTAGAATATGCAAAATCTTGATCATCTCGCTTGCGTGATCATCCCGCTTGCCAAGTACGTTAGCTATACTGACATCGTCGACTTTCCTCAACAAGGCCGCTCGTCAAGTGCTGGTCCCATACAGAAGCGAGACTGCCCTGTACAAGGTGCTGATTGTACCTGCATGGTTGAGGTCGCTGCTTGCTAGACTGGTAAGATAAGGCACGTCTTCTTCATGCCATCCGGTGGTGCAGAATAGGCGATCGTGCATGCAAAGCCATTGTGCAAGCATACTAAAGCCCAAGCTGCAATTCACTCACTACCTACGATGACTGAGGTTGCCTCTACTTCACCAGAATTCAAATCGCCGCGCTGAAGGCACTGGCTTGGAGCCATGGCAGCTGCACACTCACTCATCTGGATCGACTACAAAGAGCCGCTCAACCGCGATTTGAAACGACAGGTGCGTCGTCACATCATGCTCCACCATGTCAAGAAGCAGCGAATACAGCAGTGGACGGAAGATCAACACAACGTTGCACCAACACTACCCCTCCGCCGGACCTCGAGCGCCATCGCATCCGGCAACGGGTCGACTCCTCCGCCACTGGGATTGAGCGACAACAAAGTGGGGCAGGAGCAAGGTGTTGTGATGCAAACGTCCCAAGTCCCATACGAAGGCCTGGATGGGCACCTCATGGATCCCTTTGACACTCTTTCGGTCAGAAGCACCGCCGAAACGGATGACTTGATTCGCTGGTGCTTCGTCACCCCTTTCCTGCACCGAGGAGCGAGGTCTGCCACGTTTGACGAAGCCTGGAGACGGTCCGCCTTGGACCTTGCGTGGCAATATGAATTGATGTTCTACACCTTGCTTTGCGCATCGCTCGTCAAGCGTTCGGTTGCCATCCGAGTCGAGGCTGAAAACCCGTCCTACTTTTACTACAAGGGGAAAGCGCTCAAGGCAATTCGAGCACAACTGACTGGTATGCCCTGCTGCACTTGTGTCCGAATATCGACATTGACTGGAGTGCAAGACTACAGCGCAAATGCCGACAGCCACGTCCTGATCTCGGCTATACTCCAGCAGGCCCACATGTCACTGACGGACGATGCGGGTGTACTTGCTTCGCACTACAATGCCGTACAGCGGCTGACCGCCCTCATGACGACCAGTGCGCGCGGTCTGCATAACGAGTCGTACGTCGACTGGAGATTCGCAATCCTGACCGACCACGACATGGCAGTGACGAGTCATCGCATGCCCTGGTTGCCGTATTTGAACTTTGCCACCCCAGTCCCGCTGCCGGATTGCTTCCACACCAACCTACACAACCTCACGGCAGCCACCCTTGCTTCCTTTCGCTCTGTCCCGAGCGACACGATCGGAATTTACCGTATTTTCAGCAGGCTCCACAGTTTCCTGTTGCTATTCGCTCCCGACCTCGATCCCGAGACTGCTATTGTCGAGAGATACTCTACTATATACAAGTCATGTGTCGACGTGGCGGGCGTACGTAGCGACAGAGATGGGAGCGCCTCCTTGACCGTCTACGACACGATCGTCCTGACCTCTCTCGTTTTCATCCTCACCATGTACAGTAGCTATCGCCAAGCCCAGTTCAGACACATTCCTGGCTGGAGGAAGCGCTGCCGATCCACGACCATCGCCATCACACGGCTACACACCGCTCTGGTACGCAACGACGATCTTGTCCATACATGGCGCGACACGGGCCTGGCGCCTCTGCTCTGGTGTCTGTCTCTCGTGACCGTCAACGCGCTGCAGTTGAACGTGGATTACTCGATCAAGACGTGGTTCCTCGAAAACCTGCAGAAAACAGCCAGCCAGCTCGGCATCTACACCATCATTGACTTCACAGCCACCTTGGAGCCCTTTCCCTGGGCCCAGAACGGCATCTTTGACTCGTGCCATGAGGTGCTGTGGGAATGCATCCAGGGCACGCAGCCGTTGTCCGGTTTTCTCTACGCTGCGGACACGTTCCGACGTCCAACCTTGAACTTTATACAACGAAGGGCATCGCTAGGAACGAGAGAGAGCAGCGACGTGCTTGACATGGCGTGGATGATGAACAACTATTTCTTGAAACCGCCAATCTCATTATCAAGAATGCTCCCAGCTCATGATGAGGCTTCGATGCATGAACTGTTCGCCAGACACATTTCCGCATTTCCAGGCTCATCATCTCAATCATGCCAAAGATGGAGCAGTGACGACGCAAGCCAACTTACATCAGTGAACACAATTTCAAATCTGGACGATACCGGCCCAGTCTGCGGTGCCATTGCAATGACGGTGGAACGACCTTTACGGGGAAATTGAGGCAAGGAGAGGACCTGCTTTGTGGCTCAACAGTATATAAAACTAAGTTTCCATGATTGAATTGACAAGGTGTGCCTTGTATCGAGCCACACCTCAGTAAATTGAACAATAAGTCGCTGCTGTCTGGAGAGAAGTGGTTGTCAGGCTGGACCCACAGCCCCACATTGTAACCCCGCGTGGCGGATCTCGATACAGTAATAACTCAAACACTGATCATTCGCTCCATCGCAACAAAACACGTCAATCCACTCACCAGCACCCGCCGTCAAGTTCGCCATCGCCATGACAGACCTCAACGACGACGTCACGTCCCGAACGCTCTCGATCCCCCGCGCCGACGACGCAAAGAAGCCACCAATCGCCACCGCCGTCTTCACGCCCACAACCCCCACACCAGACCAGGAAGACGCCGCCGCCCTCCTCATCTTCTCCCACGGCGCAGGCGGCGACATGTCCACCGACGCCATCGCCAATTTCCGCGACGGCTTCGCGCCTTCCCGCGCAATCGCCACTTTCAACGGAAACATGAACCTCAAGTCCCGCGTGGGCATGTTCAAGGCCGTCGCAAATGCCCTGGGTGACGAGGGTCATGGCGTGCAGGTCTTTGGTGGCCGCAGTATGGGTGCTCGTGCTGCGATTGCTGCTGCTGCGGAGTCGGCTCCGGACCGAGTGGGGAGAGTGCTGGTTTTGGTTAGTTATCCGTTGCATACGGATAAGGAGGTTCGTGATCAGTTGCTGCTGGATCTGGATGAGTCGTGGAGGGTGTTGTTCATTTCTGGAGATCATGATTCGATGTGTGAGTTGAGCCGGCTGGAGGATGTGCGGGGGAAGATGAGGGCTAGGAGTTGGTTGGTTGTGGTCGAGGGTGCTAATCATGGCATGACTGTCAAGCCGAATGCTGGGACTCGAGAGGTGGGCATGATGACTGGACGGGTGGCGGCTGAGTGGGTTGGGGCCTGTGATGATGAGAAAGTGGAGTGCACGATAGCTTGGAATGGTGAGGGGAAGAAGGCCGTGTGGAGTGGCTGGTTATTGGGACGAGAGGATCACGACGAGCACCCAGCACCATCTGGGGGACAACAGAAGCAGAAGGATCGTGCTCAACGGCAGCGAACAGAGCCCGAGGACCATCCAGTCTTGGATGCGAAGCCCAAGAAGGCCACAAAGAAGCGCGCGCCGTCGCAAAAACGGAAGAGCTCTCCCGACACGCAGAGTCGGACCACGAGATCTAGTGCGCGGTTGAGGAAGCAGGCAAAAGCGTGATGAGCACTTACATGGATCTGCGATGGACAAACCTACGGAAGACGCAAGCCAGAAGCCTACTTGCGCTTTTGTCACCACTCCTGGCAGTGATTTCTTCACGACGGCAGTGTGTGCTCCCGAAGTAGACGAGCAGCTGGACAGGGACTCTTGCTCGCGAGGTGACACAAGGAGCTTTTACCTTGCTTCCCGAGCAGATTGAAGGGCTCTTTAACCAGGACACGCCAGGAATCCCTTGCATGACACCACGTCATCAATTCCCAAATTCGAACAGCCCTGAGGTTGAAGCAGATTGGTATTCAAGGCATTTGCCAGAGGCACACAACGCTTACAAGGCTGGCCTACCATGCAACAAGTCTGTCCATCGGGTCCCAGCTCTCTTCAACGCCACGATCCTCCAGTCCTCGCTTCCAGTTGTCGTTGCACGTCCCCGGCATGAACGCCGCAGCATCCATGTCGAGCATCAGCTTGATCTCCGGGCAATACTCGTAGATATCCTGCCTCCGCTCCGGCGTGCCCCAATTCCCCGAGTGCAGCATCTGGCCACTGCCGCCGGTGTGGTAGCCCATGGGATGTACGCTCGTTATCATCTCGCCCGAGAACTCCATCTCCAGCGTCCCGTTCGCCACCTTGGCGCCCCTGCGCTGGCCCAAGCGGACGCTCAGCCACGTGTCCTCTGGATCGCTGTCCGGCGTCCGGACCTGGTTCTGCAGCACGTTGACGATGGCGCTGACGCGCCGCAGCGACAGGCCGCCGTTGCCGCCATATCGCGCATCGGGCGACCACGGCGCGCCCACCCAGTCGTAGTCGAGCCACTCGTTCAGGCTGCGGTTGCTGTTGGCGCACAGCATACTGTCGGTCTGGAAGATGAGCAGCCACTCGGCGGGCCACAGCAGCTGCTCGTAGACCCAAAGCGTGGTGAGGAAGCGGGATATGGCCTCCTGCCCTGCGACCGACATGTTGGACGGAATGTGGCCGACATCCATCTTGCCTATGGCCACTTGGTGCTTGATGGCCGGGATGTTCTCGATCGACGACACGGACTCGGGGCTGCCCATGAAGCGCACGCGCCAGTCGGGCGGGATCACGCTGCTGAAGTGTAAGAGGTGGCTGGCTAGATGGCCCATAGCCCGGTTCTCGATCAGGAGCGCCACCTTGCGCGGGTCGTATGGTGATTTTTCCTCGTACTGCAGGCGCAGACGAGGGACGTTAGGCACACGTGGGAGGAACAGATGGCCGTAGGATATTGTTGCGAGGGTGATGCTGGCCAGACCGTTAGTGGTGTGTGCCCACATAGCTTCGGGCAGACTCACGCTACTGTGGCGATGAAGGAGAGGTATGACAAGGTGAGGATGCGTTTCTGCTTGTCCATGCGCGAGAATTGTACCCCCATTGGTCTCACACGGCGCAGCAGATATTGTTTCGCTTTCTTGTTCGCGGCCTCCATTGCCATTGCAGAATACAGGGGCCTTGTCTGGACCGTGGAAGAAGACTAATAGGAAAAGCCGCAAAAGACAAGAAGAAATCCGAAATCGTACTTACTGGAGTCGGGATCGGAATGGTGGCGTTGAAACATGCAGCAAAGCCCTTGCTTCAGACGCAAAGTTCGAATCGCACTCGTAACTTGCGTCATTCTTTGACAGTGTGACGCGTTGTTTACCGCTCAAACGCGTTCATACTGTAAGCTGTTCGGGGGAGTGAGGCTCAGCAAGATATCGATTCTTCACGGGTCACAACATTGTCTGCTAGACGAGAACCACTTGGTCCAAGACTCAAGCCGTGGTCCCTAAGCATTTAGTCTTTCCCAAACAGTGCTACCTGCACACTAAGGATGATGATATTGCAGTCCGGCGGCAAATCAATCACTCCCCGAGTCATCTGCTCGTTAATGATAGTGTTAGTACAAAGCAATACCAGGGCGAGCCACACTAACATCCCCCAGATGGACACTGGCCTCGATGCTACCCTCGCAAACGACCCTTTCAGCCCGTCTGTCCGCCCAACTGAACAAGCTGCCCTCCATCCGCATCGACTACCACCCGCACAAGTCCCCTCGCGACGCCTACAACGCCTCGAAACTCGCACTCCTCGTCGAACCGCGCCCACTAGGCCTGCTGGCACCGCTGGTCCTCCACATGATGGCTCTCGCACCACCAGACTGGCCCTTCCTGTTCATCGGCAGCAACGACAGCATCGCGGTCATGAACAGCAGCCGCGCCATCCGGGAGCAACTCCCACTCGGGCGGCTGGTGCTTGAAGAGGCGCCGCCGGAGTACGAGATGAGGGACAGGGAGCACTTTCACCGCGCGCTGACCAATCCCGCGTTTTACGAGAGGTTCATGCCCCACGCCGAGTGGCTGTTCCTGTTCGGCAGCGACGCGATGATCTGCGCCAATGCCGTGAGCACGCTGGACGACTGGCTGCAGTACGACTGGGTCGGTCCGCCTTGGTATGGTACTTCTCGTGGAGATCATAGACCAAAACAGCTGATGGTGGATCAGGGACTACGGCCAGCTGGGTGGCACAGGCGGACTCTCGCTCCGCCGCCTCTCCGCCGTCCGCCGGATCCTGCAGTTCCAAGAGCGCACAAACGACACCGAGACGGAGGGCGACTTCCTGATGCACCGTCTGCGTCTGCTGCCGCAGCAGAACCTCCCCAAGCCAGAAGAGGCGCAGAAATTTGCTGTCGAGAAAGTTTACTACGAGACTCCCATGGGCTATCACGTTGGTGACTCGCTCTTCGGGTACTCGACCGTCTGGGCCGACGAGGTGAAGCGCGCGGCCATCTGGCAATTCTGCCCGGACTTGAAGATGGTCATGGACATGAAGCTGGCCCGGGAGCGGTGCATCACGGTCGAAGCCTTGCCGGAGGGATTGACGCCGTTGGAACAGGACTTGCCATTGCCGCTGTCGGAAGACCAAGCCTTGCCGTTGCCAGTGCCGGGTCAGGCTCTGCCATTGCCAGTGCCCCCACAGCCCGTCGATGGCGTTATACCGCCGGCGATCTTGGAGGGGCTGGTGCAAGAGGCTACGCAGGCTCTGTACTCTGCTGCCTCGGTCGCGGGGACTGCTTCGGAGTCGACGGGGGTGGTCATCATCACGGAGATTGTGCCGGAGATTGTGACTGAGATTGTGGAGATTCCGGCTCCGCCCACAATCAACATTGGATGATGCTCAGTTTAGTGGTCCATACCTTAGTGACTGGAATTTACTGTACTTCGCATCTCAGTGCCAAACCTGACTTGACGATATTCTGATATACGCGCAAAGGCTAGACGTACTCGTTGCGAGTGATTGAACATATCTTGCTTCCTCAAATCATCAGAGTTCTACTGCGTACTCAGCTAGCTCCTTGCCTAGGGCATGCCGGAAGACAGCACCAATACCCTTTACTAAATTACAGAGGCTATGATCGAGCAGAGCTTGGCGATAATAAACATGTACTGTACTGGAAACGACCCGATGTCGAGCTTCCAGATCAGTGTGCTTCGCGCTATTCAAGGTGACAGTGCACCTACCTCATGTTGTCACGAGCTCTCTTCGTGGACAACGGGGAAATTTGCCTGTCTGTATGCGGGGCTTTACCAAGCCCCGACAGGTCCTTCTTTGAACAGCATAGGTCGGTCTGCACATCAACGACACTTTCGCTCGAGCACTTTGGGGATCTGTGTCCAACCAGCGAGGAGATTATCGTCTGCCTGTCCGAGCTTCCTCTTACCGCGGAGTTGGTGAATATGCCACTGCTGGTAGTCTCAAGTGCACTATCAAGCCTACAATGCGATCGTCCATCTGGTTGAAAAGAGACTCTGTAAGAGCCTGCCACTGGCATTATTAAGATATTAGTCGAGAGATGCTGCCCCCAAGATCGGACGATGACCGGTCCAGTCCCACAAACTCCTGGTAATGTCCCCAAATCTATATGACACCGGGCATACCGCGCTTGACACCGGGCTCGCCAAGCCCAGGCACGATCATCGGCTGGCCCTTCTCCGTCGGCGTCCTGAAGACGGGGAAGAACTTTGTGATCGGGGACTGGTGTCCGTACGCCTCCTCCATCAGGTACACCGTGCACCGCCACCACGCCAGCGCCGCTGAGATCAGCCAGAAGTAGGCGGCCACCTTGATTCCGGTGTGGACTCCTGACGGGTTGAAGGCGTAGAGGCAGCAGGCGATTGTGTCGCCGATGGCGAGGGAGGTGAGGACGGCGCAGAGGACGACGTCTCGTGCTGTCGAGGCAAGGGCCTTGGGAATGCGGTCAGTAAAGATTGCAGGTCGGGGAGCTGCGGGGTACCTACGGCGGACCAGGTGAAGAAGGTCACGACGACGAACCAGGATGCGAGCTCGGGGAAGTGGGTGTAGATGCTGTGGTTCGAGAGGGCGCCAATCGCCTGCATCGCCGTCAGCAGTTGCCGCGCTCGACATCGCCGTGGCTACACTCACCACAAGGTAGTATAGCAGTCCGATGGACATCCAGAAGCTGCCGTACATGCAATGGACGACGGTGACGAGGACGTCTCGAGCCTGGAAGCCGTACAGGCCGGCTATGAACTGCGACAGTCCGCCCCAGAGAGCGACGAATGGGAAAAAGATGGTCGGCGAGGTTTCGTCGCCCCACCATGCGCAGCTGAGGAATGATTAGATGCGTCGTGGTAACAGCGCCATCTTTTGTTGCCCTTACATCCAAGACGCCACGATGAAAGTAGAGCCAGCGAAGCCCGCAAGACCCATCGCAGCCGGCGGCGCAAGAGGCCTGAGGAAGATGGTGACATTCGGGTCGGAATGCAGCACTCTGCTGAGCTTCTCCTCGCCCTCGCCCTCGGGGCCATTCAGGTTGACAGCCATTGCGGGGTTGTTGGGCTCGGTGCGTGCAGGACGAGCAGTTCCCGGCGGCGATACGACGAGACAAACAACAAGCCTGGAGGGCAGCAGGAAATGTCGTTGTGATTACCTACGACACCTGTGACGTTATAACAACATGGCCCCTAACATCTCACATCCGAGGTGATCCGCGGGGATTTGGGCAAGACATCTACTGTACTTGTCCTGGGTGCTGACCGGGTGGCAGAGTCGTGGTGATGGAGTCGGAGACACCAAGCTGCGAGCTGGAATGCGCGCCATGCTGACGAGCCGCGAGGCAAGAAAGCCCTGGTCTGACTGGTAGACTAGATTATATATCAAAGCGAACACAGGGCAAAGATGGACGGCTTCGGTTCTCGGTCTCGTTGCGACGATTCGCAGAAGCCTTGGGACCGCGCCTGGGCCCGGCCCGCAACTTGCCATCTGCCTTGATGTGGAAGACCCGCCTGCATCTACGGTGCATCTTTATACGCGCACTTGTGCAGGCAATACAGATTCGAGAGCTTGCGCACCCAAACCTGCGGCGGCACCCGATGGCGGCCCTATCCTTGAGACCCTGATGATAAGAGGTACATAGCACGAGGCAGCTGCGTGGACGTTCATTGGTGCGATCTGCTAAGCCGCCCCATGCTCGGGCGCCATGTGCCATCTTGTGCGGCTCAGTGGGAACGACAAGGCTTGTTCCATGGCAAGTGGTCGAACACGTCAACGGCAGCAAGGTAGGTCCTGTAGGTGAGGGAATGAAGTTAGTCTCATGTCGCCCCTGCTGTTGACATGGGGGGCAATCGATGGACTTGGGAAACATCGTGCCCTAGCAAGTTTGATGATCAAGGTATCACATCAATATCCGCCTGCAGATCCTGCCGAACATACCTTAGGCTACCTGTACATTGGCACCTGCTGCACTACGCTATCAACTGCGCTAGCATCATGACGTTGGCAGACTTTTGTCTCATCGGCTGGTACATTGACTACTTGGACAAGTACTACATCCCTGGACTGATGCAAGCCATACATGTCCCTCGTCGCCGTCTTTGGCCTGCTCGGCAAGCTCTTGCTAGCTGCTTGCGGCGATATATCGGGGAGCAGGTGATGGAAGAGGGAGAACAGGACATGACCCGCGACCCTGATGTACAGCATGTTCACACGCAAGGCTATCACGCCGACGTACATGGACCTGGAGATGGAAGACCCGCCGATGTCTGGTTTTATTAGATCACTACCGCGCGAGAATTGGCCCGTTCGTCGACCCTTGTTGTAGATGAGGAGGCACGGAAGACGGTGGAAGATGGGCAAAGCAAGCAAGAGATACGCGAGAGCTCATATTGGGTTTGCCGCCATGTATGTGGCAACACTACGTTAATATCAAGTCCACGAATAGAAGTAGGTTCAGAGTTACAGCACGAAGGCGTTGGTGCTTCGGTGCCTGAGCGCCGGCGCCAAGCATGCCAACTCCCGCCGCTAGTCGGCGGGTTGTTATTGCAAGCAGGCGAGAAACGGTCGATCGGCAACGATTCAGTCAGCCACAGCCCACCTCAGCTCCAGGGGCTCTGCTGGGCTGGCTGAACTTGTCCCTCTCCGTGAAGCGAAGAAGCCCGTCCCGGACGCTTTGGGAGAGCGGTTCGTGCACTATTGGCCCTGCCTGCACGCGCCAAGCCGGGCCTTTGGTTTGAAAGGAGAGCGTTCGACTCCTTGAGAGTGCCGAATGTACCGCACTGCACTGCACTGTAACCCACTGTAACCCACTGTAACCCACATTCGTTCCCGCGCTCCGATCCGCGCTCCCCATAAACACAGGGCAAGCACTCCCGCCGCGAACGACTCGAAGTGTGGAGGTCTCCTCTACCTCCCAAGGGCATGGAGGTCGACAAGGCCGAGGCCGCAAAGCCAGTGCTGCCAACCTCGAACCCGCCGAGCGATGAAAAGGCCGTCTTCACCCCGCGTCTCTGCGCCTGGATCGGCATCAACGTCGTCGCGACAGTGTCAATCGTGAGTCTCGCCCGCCTGCCTTGCACTGTGCCCACAAGCCCTGGAAGCCAAGCCACTCACGCCCAAGCCTGCAGGTATACGTGAACAAGACCATCTTCAACGACATCTTCGCGCACTGCCAGTCAACCTTTGTAGCCTTCCACTTCTTCGTCACCGGCCTCACCCTTTGGACCATTTCGCGCCCCGCCATCGGCCTCTTCAAGCCCGCCGCGGCGCCCGTCAGCCCGCTCGCCACTCTGCCCCTCGCCGCCGTCATGTGCGCCAACGTGCTACTCATGAACCTCTCGCTAGCCGCCTCCTCCATCGTCTTCTACCAAATCGTGCGCATCCTGCTAAGCCCGCTGACCGCACTCATCAACTTCGCGCTGTACGGCAGCCGCGTGTCCGCCACCGCCGTCGCCGCCCTGCTCCTCGCCTGCCTCGGCGTCGGCATCGTCTCCTACTCCGAGACCAAGCCGGACGCCAACGCGAAGAGCACCTCGCCCCTCGGCGCCGCCTTCGCCTTCGCCGCCGTCTTCACGTCCGCCATGTACACCATCTGGGTCGGCCGGTACCACAAGTCGCTGGCCCTGACGAGCCCCCAGCTGCTGCTCGCGCAGGTCCCCACGGGCGCCGCTATCCTGGTCGGCATGAGCTTCTTCACCGACACGTACCCGGACCTGGCGCTCGTGACGCGCCGGCAGTGCGCCATGGTGCTGCTGAGCGGGCTGCTCGCGTGCCTCGTCAACGTGTCGCAGTTCTTCATCGTCGACGCCGCGGGGCCCGTTAGCAGTACTGTCGTCGGACACATGAAGACTTGTCTCATTGTTGGCTTGGGCTGGATCACCGCCGCGAAGGCCGTGAGCCCCGGCAGCTTCTGTGGCGTCGCTATTGCTATTGGTGGTATCTTTTTGTGAGTTGCCCAGCCCTGTCCTGACATAGCTTGACCTGACATGACATGACATAACCTATCAGGACGTGCGCTGACTCGTGGGTGATAGGTACTCCTGGAAGCAGTTTACGCAATAGAGAGAGTGGCCTGGTGGCTCGTCATGGACGGACGGAGAAGGCGTTTTTGAATACTAGTTGCGCCGTGGCCATAGACTTTTGTACTGTGCAGACCAGTCTTGACTTGAAGTCCTCTCTCGCCCGCGCCTTTCTTGGTAACGACACACGGCTCGCCTCGAAAAGCAATGAAATGTCCATGGAGGAGTATAATCACCAAGTATGCAGAATCTACGCAGCACAGACTAACGAAACGCTATCAAAACCTCTCCCAAGCCCTAGGTCACCCCTCCCCAGCACACCCAGCCTAGCCAGCCATCAAGACAGCGCCCAATTCGGCTCACAAGCCCTACTAGCCATCCGCTCCTTGAACGCCGTAATCCGCTCAATCATCCACCCCGACTCGCACCCCGGGTCCGGACTAGCCACGGTATCCACGACCGCGCGGCCCAGCACCACGTCCCAGCCCAGATGGCACTGGCCGGGGCGGTAGAACCACTGCTTGCAGCCCTGGTCGGCGACGCAGGCGGCCGCGCACAGGTCGGGCGAGTGCACCGACGCCTGGCGCTCGGGCGACCACGAGGCCGCAAACGCCTCGCGCTGCGCCGCGTCCGCGTTGTTCCAGTCCCAGTCGCCCTGCACGTGCGTGGCGTTCAGCAGCGACGAGACCTGGCTTTGCGACAGATTGTTCCAGCTCTTTTTGCGCGGGACCAGGTGCGGCTCGATGAGGTGGGCGAAGGCGTCGCGGTACATGTAGTGGTGCGGGGGGTCCTGGACGAACGTGTCAGTACGGGGCATGGACGTCAGGGGTGGCAAGACATACATTGCGCAGCGTCTTCTGCAGCCGCGCCCAGTACTGCTCAAACTCCCACAGCGCCTCGACCTCGTGGCTCTTGACGTGGTGCCAGGTGACGGCGGGCGTGCACCACAGCCGCTCGGACCAGTCGAGCTCCGAGGGCGGCAGGCTCTGTGTCATGGGCCACGAGGGCGTCAGGCGCACGCCCGAGTCGTTGAGCGCAACGGCGAGCATGACATCGCCGCAGCACGCGCGCGCCGTCTCGTCCTCCCACTTGGCGACATGGGCCTCGTCGCGCGTCGCCTCGAACAGGCGCGCGGCCTCGTTGCTCACCACGTATCCCGTGCCTCCCTGGCCGAACGTCACAGGTCCGTAGACGTATGAGGCGCCAAAGTATAGTGGCTGGGCGGGGTCGTGCAGGCTGAGCAGGTGCAGCAGGTTCTCCCAGCCGACAAAGGTATCGGCGTCGATGAAGGCGTACCAGTTGGCGTGCGGCTGCCGCTGGTAGACGTCGTGCAGGATGGGAATGTTCTTCCACTTGTCCAGCTCCCAGCCCGAGGGTCCGGAGCTGGCGCCCAGGGCGGCAAGGTCCTCATGCGCGGCGTGGGCAGCCTGGATGCGGCGGTAGAAGACAAAGTCGTTGTGAGTGCTCTGGTGCTTGTCGCTCACGCCCGTCAGCGCGTCGTGGATGTGGTGGGCGCCAATGTCCTGCTCCAGGTCGCTGAAGATGAAGTAGTTGGGCACGCAGCGGAGCAGGGTCAGGTAGAGCTCGGGGATGCGGTTGAAAGCCTCGGTTGCGCCCGTCTTGACGACGACGACGACCTGTTCAGCGCCTGGGATGACGGGGCAGTCGCTTGGAAGGGGCCGTGCCCCGGGCTGCTCGACGACTGGCGCTGGCGTTGGCCGTGTCTGCTCTGTAGTGGAGGTTGTCACGGGTGCCTTGTGCATCTCTTCCTGGTGCTGATCCTGGTCTTGGTCCTGATGCTGGTCCTGCCCCTGATCCTGGACCTGATCTTGTGCCTGGCCCTGGTTTTGACCCTGACCATGATCCTGCCCCTCGACGGCACCTCCGGGCGGATGTCTCCAGTGGTCTTCTGGCGGCGGCGGTGGACGAGCGTGAAAGCCGGCAAGCGCGTCACTCGAGAGTGCATCGTCGACGCTGGGGAGGTACTTTCTAGGGACGAGGAGGACGAGGATGACAAGGATGAGGACGACAATCAGGCGTGTGCTGGTGAAAGCGACGCGGGTTGGAGATGCGAAGAGGCCCATTGTGGAGGCACTGGGAAGAGGTGTGCGCTGCAGAGGTGCGCGTTGTTGTAACTGAGGAGGGGCATTGGCAATGAAGAAGGGGAGGAATCTGGGTGCTGATGGCCGTTGTGGCGCTTGCGGTCGGTGAGACAGGAGGGAGACGAGAGATTGGGGAGGAGATGCAACGACCGCGCTCCTACCGTGCTCGCCAGCCACTCAGAGAAGACCTACCTTGCAGCTGCGTCGGAACGGGCCAAGACCAGCTGTTGCTCGCCTTCTGCAACATGGTCGGTCGCCATTTCTGGAAGCGTGTTTGACAGATGATTGTCAGGAATAGGAGACGTTGGGTCGAAGCCGTTGGAGTGGGTCCGGGTCCAGGTCCAGGTCCAGAGCTCAGCACGGGCAGGGCGGCGTACTCGCTTCGTGGGGAGCTGCTCATTGCGGCCTGGCCGTGATGAGAGCCGTGAGGAGAGCCGTGATGAGAGCCGTGATGAGAGCCGTGATGGTGTGGCCCAGGCAAGGTAGGTAAGGTATCAAGGCCAAGGACAGGCCTGATTACCTAAGGTGCTGCAAGTCACGTGCCCTGCAGAGGGCTGGTCGAGTGACGTCCTTTGGGCGGCAAGACAGTGCGGCAGACTTGCAGTTTGGGGATCGGCAAGCAGAGCAAGAACCGGGTCACTCACCACGTGTGCTTGGTGTGATTGGGCGTGAATGCCCATGCCGCCACCATCTGCTTGGAGCGGCACTGTGTCTGCACCGTAACTCGATGGGGAAGGAGACGTCCCGTACCTGCCAAGCCTTCCTTACCTTACTAGTCCACCACCGTACCTTAGTTCCTGCATGCAGCGTGCCGAGAGGGATGGAAATAGAAAAGGACAGGACGGCGCATCGACCGCCATGGTGTGCATCGACCTATGATTGATGTTGATCATTCCAGGCTGCAAAGGAAAGACCGCGGTGGGCGAGATCCCCACGAGACAGGACCCAGTCGATGCCATCCATCGGGAGCCTGCATGTTGCCCTTGCCCTGTAGTCAGGTTGTCATCGCGTCAGAACGGGACCTGAGCACGTTTGAGCGAGCGACACTGTCCCTGGCCGCAGCCAAGGCTGACCGCCGTACCAGGTACGCCGAAGGATGGACGTGGGAAGCTCGGATCACGATAAGCCTTCGATCTACCAAGGTACTACTGTACCCATCGTGTGCCTGGACGGAAAACGGGATGCTCACAGGGATCTTTATTGCCTGGTCTGCGTGCTGGAGCATCTCGTCGTCAAGCTCCTGCACGTGCACCCGCCCACGATGGTGCGAACAGGGCATGCTGCTTGGCTTGCTTCTTCCTCGCCTCCGATAAACACCTGACGACATGCCAGGATTAACCTTACCTCCACACGCGCGCCATTTCTGTGGGTTCCTCGGCGCATCCGGCTCCCGCGTTATCAATAATAAAGCCTCCCACGACCAAACAGTGGGAGGAGCGGGGGAACTGGCAGGGATTGTCTGTCTACATGCCACCATCCTTCGCCTCTCATTAGTCCTCACCACGCGCAAGCATCCGGCCCTCGGTGACAGGTCCGCCGCTGGACTAGCGACACTCACGCACTGTCAGGGCAGTCTGGCCGAGCCAAGGTACCAAAGCAGCATACCATCATGCAGGCTGACAGCCCTCGCTCGTGTCCTGGATGACGACGTTTTCCGCCATAATGTCAACACTCTGCCGCAAGCTCTCGCCAGCAAGCAACACCCAACGAGCGGCAGGTCCGGTAGTGTGCGCTGCCCTCGGCATCCACCGGGAAAGGTGAGCACCTGGGCAAAATGCAGAAATCGACATTGGTATTGCCGTTTGACTTTCTGCGCCTGGCCAGATCTTGGGCCGCCGATCTAACGCTACCCTCCACCACATCAAATTCTTTCTTCATCCCCGCCTAGCACTTGCTAGCAGCGTGTCGAGCTAACCCATCGAGTACCAACCAACCATGTCCTATCATCCTTGCCATTCTGTGGGCCTCGTCTTGACATCAGCCGCCCCGCGCCTACCTTACGAGGTTGCATGCGCTACGAGTACGCCTCCTCCATACAGTACCCTTCGCTCCAGCCAGGACGCCTGGCTGTCAGGACGAGCCGAGTGGCAGAAGACGCAATTCGTGCCATTGCTCAACCAAGTGCGGCCTCCAGCCATGATCCACTCGAGCATGTTTCATCTTCAGCACACTGGACCCGTCAGGGCTTGAGACACTTCTGGAGGAGTTCCTGCGGCCAAGCTCACCAAGCCTTCCACCAAGCAGCCAAGGTTAATCAGCTTGTACCCGAGTGACATCGGACCTGCAGCAGGACTATTGACAACATGCAGCTGTCCCGAGGAAAAGATGGACCTGTGACGACGACGGTCCGTGGTCGCTACTGTCGTTGGTTCCATTATTAGCACTCTCATCACTTTATCCTTGCGGCACGTCAAAGCTCAAGGACGGTAGATTGGCGATTGTCCTGTCGATCAAGCCCTCGGGTGGATGCGAGGACCCATCGTGGGTGTTGTCATTGGCTCTCAATTCAACTCGAGCATTCGAGCCCATCTCGAGGGCCTGCGAGATTACTCGTATACTCCCCGGCCTCAGGCCTTCGCCATATAAGGCCAGCTCTTCCATATTCCTGTCTCTCAGTCTCTAGCAGTCAAGCATTGACTACCTGCCTTCTCGGGCAACCTCACTTTCGTTCAAAGGGGTCATTCGTTCACCCCTCTTCCATATTTCCATACCTCCACCCACTGTCCAACATCATGTCGACCGTCCTCAAGTCTGTCCTCGCGGTCTTGGCCGTCGTGTCCTCCGTCCAGGCTGCTCCTGGGTGGTCATCCCAGAGCAAAAGCTCATTGCAGCTTACCGCTCCGGCGTGGACCTCATCTGGCTGGTCGCAAGCAGCACCTTCTAGCTGCCCGGCCTGCGTACCCACAACTGTTACCACGACTGAAACCCCCAAAACCGTAACCACGACCGAGACCCCTGCAACCGTTACCGTGACCGACACCGGAAAAGTCGTTACCACGACCGAAATCGTCTACGTGACCTTGTCATGCAGTACCACAACCAGCCACATAGCCACCACATCCAGCAAAGCCGCAAGCACCACTCCATTGACTTCAGCAACTTCCAGCACGGCGTCTCACACCGCAACCTACCCATTGTCAAGCTCGTCGAGCAAGACAACCACCAGCAGCGTACCTCACACATGGTCTGCCTCGGCTTCCACCTACCCAACGACCTCTGCGACAGGGGGATCCTCGTCTGGCAGCAGCAGCAAGACTACGCCGTCTTCAAGCAAGGAGACCACCAGCAGCGTAGGATCTTCCAGTAGCAAGTCTAGCTCTGTTTCTGTCTCTACCCACTCGACTACGCCGGCCACCTGGGGAACTGCGTCTGCGTCCAGCAGCAAGACGACACCTTCCTCGAGCAAAGAGACCACCAGCAGCGTGGGATCTACAAGCAGCAAGTCTAGCTCTGCTTCTGTCTCTACCCACCTGACTACCTCGCCCACCACACCAGCCACCAGCAGCAAGACTACCTCTGTTTCTAGCTTTCCAGTTTCTCCAGTGACTCCGACGACCACGTCGGTCTCTAGCAGCAAGACTACCTCTGCCTCTACCCACCCAACTACATCGGCTACCACACCTGCGTCTAGCAGCAAGACTACCTCTGCCTCTACCCACCTAACTACATCGGCTACCACACCTGCGTCTAGCAGCGAGACTACCTCTGCCTCTACCCACCTAACTACATCGGCCACCTCGGGAACCACGTCTGCCAGCAGCAGCCACACCAAGGCCTCGTCCAGCAGTAGCAGCGCGACCACCTCTGGTGCGACGTGGGGAACGACGAGCAGCGCCAAGACGAGCAGCAAGACTAGCTCGAGCGTGTCGTCGTCCGTCTCCACAAAGTCATCAACGTCTGCGACAACGTCGGGCGTGACCTGGGGCGCGACCTCTACCACTTCAACTAAGCAAACAACATCTGCGACCACATCTGGTGTGACATGGGGCACACCCTCTGCCTCGTCGACGAAGCCGTCTACTTCGTCCGTCTCGACAAAGTCGTCGACATCCTCGAGCGCCACAGTATCAAGCAAATCATCGACCACTTCGGTAGCCACGACTTCTAGCAAGGGCTTAACAACCACACCCTCCACTACATTCAGCAAGGCTTCATCCACCTCCCCGTCCACATCATCAGCAACCACGTCTGGCGCAACAACGTCAAGCAAGGCCTCGACTACGAGCTGTACCACATCAGCCTCTACAACGACTAGCAAGGCTGCAACTACCTCATCGTTTACAACGTGGGTAAAAACATCCAGCACTACCACTCCCAAATCAGCCCCGCTCTCCACAACGCCAAGCACCACCACCACCACTACTAGCTGTACGACCTCGACGACCCCTACTACCAGCCCATGGACAACTAGCAGCACCACCAC
>JAOTQK010041426.1:0-18677 GCA_025642025.1 Rhododendron ferrugineum | reverse complement strand
AATGCTCGGATTCTGCCGTCCGAATGCTCAAGCTCTACGCTCTGAATGCTCAAGTCCGGAACTTGAAAGAAGCTCTATACTTAAATCAAACACACACGCATGGGCCCGTGCACATTGCGTCATCGCTATCACATCGAGTCTGCATCAATTACATCACCATCATCATATCTGTTCACATCTAACCAATCACCATCATCATTATATACACACTCTGCATATCTCTCTCTCGTGAAACAGGTCAGTCCAGCAATCAACCGGCTCTATGCCTCGGTTTTATTGATCGGTCCAGTGCCTCAATCCTTTGGCTCTTCGCCAAAACTTATGATGGGAAAGCTCCGTGCACAGACCATCAGAATGCAACCGGCTCCACGCCTCGGTTCAAATCATGACAAGTTTAAGCTTCAACTCCTCAGGCTCTCACCTCATGACTGTTACCGGCTCCGCGCCTCGGTTCTCTCATCTCAACGCTCCGTGCTCCAGTTACTGGCCTCGCGCCCCCCATATCTCAAAACCAGCGTCCAACTCGTCTCCAGAAGATGGCTTGGGTTCCACCCCATATCTCAAAAAGGGCATCCGATTCATCCCCAGCAGATGGCTTGGATTCCACCCCATTACATCAATTCCTTCCAGCTCATTCGCAAGGATAAGCTACTCTACCGAGCTCCTCTCAGTCAAAGTAAGGATGATCAAGAAAAGCAAACGACTCACCCGCCGTGTATTGATCTACCCCAAAATACAAAGGATGCTCTCTGCAAAAACTCCCCCGGCAGCCCCGCGCTCATTCAACTATCCTCCGCCAAAATCCTGGCTTAGTCCAGGTACGTCACACTACGGCTTTTTAAGCCATAAGGTACATCTTCTGTTTCTAACCCTCCAAACTTTTTATTTTTCTTTATTGCCTCCGAACTACGGTTGGTCTGAATTTCCCTTGTGGAATACGTAGGCAGCCTCCCGACCCGACCATAACTAAAACCTTTTTTCAAAAACCCTTGGAATAGTGGTTGGACCAAATTGAGTTGCTTTTATAGCTTTGACTCTTACTTAAACATTTTTCGCGATCTGTCTAAGTTTGGTCAAAGAGGGGCATCTGTAGACATCCCAATTTGGCCTAACAATTATTTCGAGTCCCACCTTGGGGACCATCCCGATGATAATATGGATACAGTGATTGCTGATTGACTTCTTCTGAACCTTAGGACTTTGGGTAAGAACTTTTAGGTACTTAGAGGACCCAATCCAGAGCCAAATTGCCTTTCAAATAGACGTACAAAATCTCAGGAGAATCCATCTGTCAGTCGTGACATTGTTCTCACGGCCTCAACACCAATTCTTCACTCGTGAAGCCTGTTGCTTGAAAATCTCCCTGAGAGATCGATTAGCCGGCCGCCAGGACCATTCCTGGGCCGCAACATCAATTCTTCGGCCGCTAGATCCTTTGCTCAGGCGCCAGATCGTCCTTTTTCCAGATTCTGGAATGTTCTGTCAATCGTTTGATCCATTCACCCAAACCCTAGCAGCCTTTTTTCGATGCGTTCGGGCTACGTTTAGGGATTGCCATGAGGAGTTTGTATTGCCTTATAACTCCAATTCCAACCGTGTGTTTTGATTGGATGGAGTGAGTCACCCCTATGCCTATATAAAGGAATCTTTGGGTTCCAAAATTTACAGGTTCACACACCATCATCAGCCACGAAACTTTGCAGAAATACACTCTCATATCCCTTCTACAAAAGCCCCAACCTTCCGAAGGCAGCCACTAATCCGACGATCAAACCCTGAAGTTCAAACCCTAACCCCAGAGTTTTCGAGAAGCAATCAGTCAATCACCCTCAATTCGAAGCAATCAAGCTACTGAAGGATCAAAGTGGTGAGGCCCAGGGGCCCCTGGTTCAAATTATTTCCTATTTTTATGTTTAATCATAGCTTTCTGATTGTCCGTTAATCGTTTAATCTGGTGTGAGGAAGAACATCGGTTGGATCTTCAATCCATCGGCCGGTACATCAAACCAGGAGGATCCCTCGGCCGTGACATCCATTCACCGGCCGCGAGATCCATCTCCCCGGAACAGTCTGTTTTATTCCTGCTTTCTTATGCATGCTTTAATTATCGTCTCGGCTCACCTTGTTCACTGTTTAAGGCTTAATTAAACAGATTACGTGTTAGAATTAAATAATGCATGTTTTAATTGATGTCGAACAATTATGGGCCAGTCTCACGACTGGGCAGAGAGGGGTTCCTAATATCTTCCCCTCATCGTACCTTTGGCTCCCGTGCCCAGAATCTCTATCTGTTTTTCCTAGCTTTTATAAACTAGGTGGCGACTCTGTTTTGATGATAACCGCTATCGTGTGGCGATGTTCCTAGCCATGGGAATATCCACGATCTTGGTTTATGAAGCAAACAACCAAACAAACAGCAACGATCAATCTATATGGCGATACCCCGCTTCAGGGAGGTGTCTACACTTGTTCACTCCACCCACCATCATGAAGGACTTATTCAAGCTCTGACAAAAATCCCGATGAGCTCGTAGCCCTCATCAAATCAATCCCCATCAAGCATGCCATCACCTTCACTGACTGAGACCTGCCTGCTAAAAGGACTGATCATAACAAACCCTTGCATGTCACTCTGAAATGCCATGGCAAATGGGTTCCAGTAATCCTGGTTGATAACGGCTTCGCAATCAATGTCTGCCCACTTCGAGTTGCTTATTGTTTGGGATATAAAAATAAGGATTTCTCTCCGTTTGATGTCAAAGTTCGAGTGTATGACAACACTCGCCGAGATGTGGTCGGAACCCTCGTGCTCCCTATGACCTTCGGGTCTTACCAAACCGAGGTAGAATTCCATGTGTTAAGCATCCAGGCTTCCTTCAATTTGCTACTAGGAAGGCCCTGGATGCATCGCCCTGACATCATGGATGTGCCATCCACTCTCCACCAGAAGATTCGTTTGGGGTTGGAAACAGGAATGCTCACTATCCATGGCGACTCAGGGATTCGCGTACCCACTGAGGATAATGTTCCACTTTTTGAAATTCAGCATGGGGAAGAAGACATCGCTTTGGGAGAATTTTCATAACACACTACAAGCTCTGTTTTCTCAGTCCGGATAGACGATGAGTTCGTCATTAGCAATGTTGCCCTGAAAATAATGAAGAAAATGTCCTACATGCCGGGACTGGGGCTAGGGAAGAATCTGCAAGGACCCGCAAAGTTTGAGATCATCGGTACCCTGATACGCAAGACCGGTCTCGACTATGAGCCCTCTAGCGACAATCTGGTAATGAAATGAGACAGACTGGAAGACTACTTTGTTAAGGAGAAAGCAAAGCAGGTATACCAAGGTCAGCCGGAACCATTCTAGGATAAGGAAACCAACACTCTGCTGTCGGGGTTTGAGATATTCGCCAATGACGCCAGAAAGTGAAGAAAAGATCGAAGCTGTGGAAATAAAGGAAAGGGCCAGCCGACTGGATTGAGGTTTTCGACATGGGAAATCTGACGATCCTGTTCGAGGAAGGCAAACCAATGGGTATAGTCATTGAAGCTGAAGTGCTAATGCAGGGACAGGAGGCCCTCGAAGACCCAACTTCGCTCATGTGGATGCCACTAGAGAGTACAAGAATTGGACCTTCATACCAAGCGTGACTTGTCATGGGACTGATTCCGAGTTTGAGACTGATTCTGAATCTGAGTCATCCGAGTCTTTTTTGTCCCCCAAATCTATCGAATCTGAGTCAGTGCCTCTTGGCCCAAGTCCTCATGGTCTGTATTTTGAACTTGAGTCTAGTCGTGTGTATGGTGCCCCGTGGCCCCTGTTGATGATGAAATAAATGGATCTGATTCCGCCTACTTCTTTGATTTCAAAATAAATTGCGTCCACCTTGATAATGAAGAGATAGATTTCGATAGGGACATCCCTAAAGAAATTCGATCCCAAACCGAAAGGGAGGATGAGAGGCATGCTCACCCTGTAAAAGAAGTTGTTTTGATAAACCTGAGAGATGAAGGGAATCCCCGGATGGTCCAGATCGGTTTCGCGCTATCTCCGGAAGAGCGCTAAGCTCATATTGATTTACTTAAAGAATTTGAGGATGTTTTTGCTTGGTCGCATGCAGATATGCCCGAAATCGATCCTAAAATCGTGGAACACCGGATTACCCTTTATCCCGACGCAAAGCCTGTAAAATAAAAGCTAAGACGAATGAGGCCCGATTGGGTGCTTAAAATAAAAGAAGAGGTCACCAAACAGATTAATGCAAGATTCCTAATAGTAATCGAGTACCCTCAATGGGTTGCAAACATTGTGCCTGTCCCCAAAAAGGGTGGCAAAATTAGGGTCTGCGTTGACTCCAGGGACTTAAAAAAAGCGAGTCCGAAGGATAATTTTCCGTTACGACACATCGATGTACTAGTCGACAATACTGCTGGACACGCCTTGCTTTCTTTTATGGATGGCTTTTCAGGTTACAATCAGATCCTCATGGCCCCAGAAGATTGGGAGAAAACAACGTTTGTCACTGAATGGGGAACTTACTGCTACTGTGTCATGCCTTTTGGATTGAAAAACGCAGGATCTACTTATCAGCGAGCTGCTACGACCTTGTTGCATGTCATGATTCACAAGGAAGCAGAAGTTTATGTTGATGACATGATCGTCAAAGCAAAGGAATGGGAAGGCCACTTGCCAGCACTCAGGAAATTCTTTGAAAGAATTCGAAAGTACAACATGCGTTTCAATCTGGCCAAGTGCACATTTGGGGTCATTACAGGGAAAATGTTAGGATTTATGATCACCACTCAAGGCATCGAAGTGGATCCTTTGAAGATCAAGGCTATCCTAAAAATGGAACCACCTCGGTCTAAGAAGGATGTAAGAAGTTTCCTTGCCAAAGTAGAATTCATCAGCTGGTTCATCGCCAAATTGACCTCAACCTGCGAGCCAATATTTCGCTTACTAAAGAAAGGTGTGCTGTTTAACTGGGATGATAGATGTCAGAAGGCTTTCGAAGCAATCCAGACTTATCTGCAGAATCCACTTGTATTGACGCTGCCCGTACCAGGAAAACCTTTGATCCTATACCTGCCAGTCACCCCGTCTGCGATGGGGTGTATGTTGGCACAGGAAGAAGACGATGGGGTTGAAAGGGTTGTTTACTATCTCAGCAAAAAGATGGTTGGATGCGAGGAGCACTACACTCCGCTGGAAAAGACGTGTTGGGCACTTGTTTGGGCTTCTAAGAAATTAAGGCATTATATGCTAGCATACTCTGTAAGGTTGATTTCTCGAATGGATCCTCTCAAATATCTATTTGAGAAACTGGCTCTCACTGGAAAGTTGGCAGGATGGCTACTCATGCTGGCAGAATTCGAGCTCAAATACGTCACCAGGAAGTCAGTCAAAGGGAGGGCTATTGCAGAATTCTTGGCAGATTGCCTTGTCGAGGGGGGTGAGGACGCCGAGTTCAAATTCCCTGATGAAGACATAATGACCATAGCTGAAGATGTCTGGAAATTGTACTTCGATGGAGCCGCCAATCGGAGGGGATTCAGAATAGGCGTACTGCTAATTGCACCAGACAGATCGCACATTCCACTTGCGTTCAAGCTAAACTTTGAAGTCACCAATAATCAGGCAGAATACGAAGCTTGCATCATGGGCATGGAGGCAGCCATCGAAATTGGCGTAGAGAAATTGGAAGTAGTAGGGGATTCCAACTTAGTCGTGTCACAGGCCAATGGCGATTGGAAAGTCAAGGAGGAAAAACTGAAGCCGTACCACCAGGACCTCGAGGACCTCATCCCTCATTTCAACAAAGTGACTTTCACTCATGTCCTGAGGCTCAAGAATCAATTTGCAGCTGGTCGAAATTCCTATTGGCGTGAAATTGAGACCCATTATGATTGAGCAAAGAAATTCCTCGGTATATGAGCATGTCTTGGTCATTGATGAACCCGATGATGGTCACCCCTGGTATTATGACATTTGAAGATTTGTGGAGAGAGGAGAATACCCTGCTGAAGCAAGTAAGAAAGACAAGATAGCACTTCAAAGGCTGGCAGCCTAGTTCATCATCTGCAGAGGGAATTTATATCGAAGGTCACACTGTGGCATGCACAAGCTATGCATCCAAGGTGCGGAAGCTAAAAGGGTAATGGAGGAGATTCACGAAGGAGTGTGTGGTCATCACATGAACAACATGATGCTTGCTAAGAAAATTCTAAGGCAAGGATACTACTGGTCAACCATGGAGACGGAATGCATAGAGTACGTGCGACGATGCCACAAATGCCAAATTCATGCCAACCGAACTACATCAAATGACTTCTCCTTGGCCTTTTCAGTATGGGGGATTGATGCTATCGGGAGAATTGTGCTAACAGCGTCCAATGATCATAAGTTCATCCTAGTTGCTTTTGATTATTTCACCAAGTGGGTAGAAGCCGCTTCTTACGCCACTTTGACAGTGGTGCAAGTTGCCCATTTCATCAAATAGAATGTCTTTTACCGATACGGAGTTCCTCAGGCATTCATTTCAGACAATGGGGTTCATTTCAAAGGCCGGGCTAGGGAGGTGTTGGAAGATTTTCAGATTTAGGTGCATAAGTCAACATCTTACTGGCCGCAAACTAATGGGGCTGTGGAAGCAGCCAACAAAACAGTCAAAACCTTCTGGAAAAGACCACTCAATCCGCAAGAAATTGGCATGAGCTGCTACCGTTAGCATTATGGGGCTATCGGACGTCCGTACGTACACCAACAGGAGCAACTCCCTATTCCTTGGTTTACGGTATGGAGGCTGTGCTCCCCATTGAGCTAGAGGTTCCATCTCTCCGAACCATGGTTGAATGTGAGGTTGAAGAGGCTGAATGGCTGAGCAATAGATTCGAAGAGCTCATGTTGTTTGACGAACGAAGATTGAGAGCCCTCTATCACATGCAAGGGTACCAACGGAGAATTGCACGAGCATTTAACAAGAAGGTGAAACCGAGGGACTTGGCAAAGGGTGACATGGTTCTGAAAGAGATTCGAGCACCGGTTTTTGATCCACGAGGAAAGTTTCGACTAAAGTGGTTAGGACCATACATTATCAAGACCATCCTGTCTGGAGGAGCCTCATAGCTTATCGACTTGGATGGGAACGAGTTCTCAACATTGGTCAACTTGGATCAGCTTAAGCGCTACTACCCCTGAGAGAGGCTCGTTGGACTGAAAATCGCAAAGGCGGGCAGTTCCAGGCAAAAGTTAGAGCAAAGCCTGCTAGGATGGAAACCCGCAAGGGCAATCCTTGGCAAAAGTTAAGGCATGTAATAAAAAGTGCTCGCTAGGCTGAAAAACCCGAAAAGGGCGGTGCTGGGCAAAATTTAAAGTGCAAAAGTGTTAAAAACCAGAGCTAAGCCTACCCTGAACTACGTCATGACCTGATTCCTTTGCAAAAATGATACATAGGTAGCCCTACTCTAAGGCCCGGTCACAATCTGTCAAAATTAAAATCTAAGTTGCAAGCATGGAAACAAAGAGGAGGAAACCCTCCAAAACTCATTTTTATTTAAACAACTGCTTCTAGTACATAAGGCTGAGCATAACTCTCGAAAATAAAAGTGCAACATGAATAAAGCGGGTTCATGATTTATTTCCTAATCAAGATGGTAGGGTGGAGTCAGTTTCCTCAAGCTCTTGCCCTCACGGTAATGTCCCTCCTGAGCCACTTTCGGTAGCTCCTGCGTGCCAGCACAGATGGATAAGGATGCACATCGGTAACCTCACAGGTCCCCCAGAACTGTTGATAGTTGCAAAGGACATAGTGGCGAAAGAGAGGCAGAACAATAGCCACCAGAACCTCCGCTGGCGCCTCTTGTCTCAGACCAAGTTGGCGCTGAATCTGGTAGGGAATGTAGAAAGTAAAGGCCTCCAAACCAGCAAGGATGACCCACTGGGGTCCCATGAAATGCACAGTCACAGGTGGGAGGTCTAGCCATGAGCATCTCTAAGAGATGGTCTCAGCCCCCAGGCGCTTGAAAAAGTAAACCCATTCAGAGACACGATGGTTTGCAAACTGAAAGCACCATCGAGACAGCAGCCTAGCCTCACACGTCTAGATGCCTGGAGGAATGGTCAGCAGATTCACCTTGTCACAGAGCCAAATCTGCAAAAGACAGAGAAAAACAAGTAAGAAACCATAGAAAGCCAAGTCGAGTGTTGAGGTAAAATGAGAATGAGGGAGGAACCCGAAAAAGGAGAGCTGAGTGAGAAGCCTACCTGTAGGAGGAGAGGGCTACCAAAGCCACCAAGGTATGCGCAGAACTCTTCCACGGTTGGACAAAGCTCTTGTTCGCCAAAACGAAACACATGGACCTCTGAATCCCAAAAGCTGGCCGCCGCCCTCAAAAGCTCGGGGCGAAGGTGGATGTTGCGAAGGTACCTCATAGAGTAGAGACCATGGGCCCGAAAGTTGAGCCAATCCACACCCTCCATGGCAACCAACCAAGGACGGAGTGAACCAGTGCGTGAAAGGGCCATTCGGAGGAGGAGTGAGTTTGTGAGAGAAGAAGGGTGTTTGGGATGAGAAAGATTTGAAGTTAGAGACTTGAATTTATAGGTGAGATAGAGGGAGCAACTTCAACTTTCAAAGAGCCTTGGGCTTCCAAAAGTGCAAATTTTTCATGAGTCTTGCATTGGAAAAGGCTTGGTCATAACATAGAAGTTCAATGCAGACATGCATTGGCTCAGAAATACCATTGCATGGGTCAAACTTCAACCATTGTGCAATCTGTCTTGGGAAGGAGCGAAACTACAGACTATCAAAAAAGTAACACCATACGGCGCACCGGAACAACGCACGATGTATCAAAACTTCAGAATATCAGCACGGTGTACCGTCACTTCACCGCACGACATTCTGAAAATCCACGGTGTTTCATAATACGACGCAATGTGTTTTGTAACACCGCACGCCATTTCAATGTCTGCATTTATGTGGTTTTTGGCAGCAAAAGTATGAAATGGATTTGAGGCATTTTGGGGTGCTACCAATTGCCAAAACACACTTCAATGAGTATTTGGGACTTTAAGGACGTTTCTCTTCGAGTCAACTCTAAAAATTCAAGGTCATGGTACAAAATGTCAATAAAATCCTATTCTTGAGTCAAGTTGGAGTACCAAATTCTGTTGCAAGTCATTTCAAGCCATTCTTTCGAGTCATGCAGGTTATAATGGTCAAACATGACTTAGTCCAGTTTTCGGTTCGAGTCATTGGTCAAAATTTGAAGTCGTGACCTTTAAAAGTCAATATTTCCTTGTTTTCAAGCATACTCAAAGCATGGGGCCAAACTTTCGAGTCATGTCTCGAGTCATGGAGATCATTATTATCACACGTGATCGTGTTCAAGCTGGTACTAAGGTTGTTTATACAGATTTCAGATATAGCGTCAGTTTTATTCAAATGCTTCTTTGGTTTCTCTTCCCTCGTCAATATGTTCCTTATTGTGGGCTATGTGTCGGACTCGATTTCGTGATCAATGGCTAGTTATGCATTCCAGTGCATGTTTTAGTTATTCAATTTTCTTTATACAAGCAATAATAAGGAAATTGAATGACAGAAATAATGAAGGAGCAATTTTATAAGCCCAATGGCATCCATGAGTCAAAGTACATAGCAAAATGGGGCATGCAGGCCCTATGATCAAAATCCTATCTACCAAGGGCAAACAAGCGCCCTCAAAAGGAAGCACGCAGGCTCCACCAAAAGGCAAAAAAGCAAAAAAAGAGACTCAGTCCTCATCATCCTCGCTCTCCTCCTCATCCTCAACCTCCTCAGAAACCTCCTCCTCCGTCTCAGAGTTGGCAATATTCTGGACAACCGCAGCTCTAGGCGCCGAGCTCTCAGAGGTACCCTCTAAGATGATATCCTCTGGCTCCACCGTCTCCTCCGAGTCAGCGTTAGGCTCCTCCTCGGTAAGGCGCGTACGCCTCTGTCTCTTCAAAGGACGCTCCTCCCGATAACTAGTAGCGGAAGCCTATTGCACATGCATGTGAACAGACTTCCGGCATAGCCCCCGAGAGGTCCCTCCTCTAGCCTGCAAGAGCATAGCATTCATATAACATTTCCATCATATTCATAAGCAGAAGCGATAGAGGCTATGTAATAATAAGAATTTCAGGGTTTACCTCTGCCCCCTCCCTGTGGGTATATACTGGTGGAGTGTGACCCAAGGCATACAGTTGTACCAGCTGTTTCAGGCCTAGGTTGGCTGCCACCATCTCCCTAGTGTACTCCGGAGTCACCTGCGCAATAAGAAAGTCAATCAGAAGCATGCAGCGAAAATGGCAAGTATTACAAAGAGTCGAAGCATGATTATACCTCAACAGTGAACTCCGAAGGCTCCTCCACTGGGCGTGGGATCTCCACTAAGCCAGAAACCCCAGAGTAGTGACGACGTCCACCGTCCAGGAGAGTGCAGGCAAACTAGCCCCACTCTGACCTGCGCCATGGCCTCCACCTCCACCGCTACCTCAACCACCTCTTCCTCCATCTCCTCTTCTTCCTCGTCTTCCAATTCTACCACCTTTACTGCCCCTCGCTTGCTGCTCCGCTTCCCAGGCGGCGCAAATCCCAAAGCTCTTCATCAAGCACCAAGCCCGGTACTCTGCATAGTCAGCGCCCGCCTAAAAGAGTGCCTCCAGCTGAGGGTCTGGCTATGTAAACCGCTCGACCTCCCTCAAAGTGTATTGGCTCGTCCTCTACACGAGAGGAGGGAGCGGTCCAGGAACAAAGAAAGCGTCCAACCTCAACGACTGACGTGACACCCCGTCACCCAGGTACCACTTCCAGCCGTAAGGAGACTCTAGAAGCACTCTCCCTCTTGTCACCTCTCTGCTCCGAGCAACGTATGGAATGTCAAGGCGGTCTCTGATACGCTACTAGACTTGCAATCAAGAGCAAGCAAAATCAGCACATTACTCAGGTTAAAATGCACAGACATCATGAACTGAGAAATCAAAGGAGCATTGACACCTGATCATGACGCAGCTCTACAAGTAGAGGCGATAAGCATTCAAATCACCTTTTCCTTTTGTCACTCCGCGGTACTCCTTCGACCAACGAAGAGCACGGGGAAGTATCACGTCATTGGGGCATGAGGTCTCGGGAGGATACATATCCAGCACCTCATACGTCCTAAGCTGCAAAGTTCAAGGCACAAAGAGTTAGCACAGGATATACAAAAGCAAACGGAAAGATAACTAGCAATAAAAGAAAGAGAAAGTGCGAGTTATACCTCCCAGACCCGCCAGTAGCCACCGAGGCTCATCCCCGCTCCTCGGGAAAGAGACCCCATGAAGGCGTAGCACGCCCCCAAAGCAGCACCACCCCAGTCAAAGCGAGCCACCTCCCTAAGATCCCGCCGCGCCGGCAAGAAAGACAGATACACCCGGTTGTGCCTATTGGGAAACAGGGATGCACCGAGTACATATTGCAAGAAGCACCGTGCCATCTGCTCCTCCTGGACTTTCCCCACTAGAGGCTCCTTCCAAAATGTCAAAAGCTGGGCGTATTGTGCATCCTCCTTCTCCGTCCTCAGCACATACCCCAGAAGAAGCCTCTGCAAACCAGCATCCCTCCCCATCATGGCATCGTAGGGGATAGGGTCACCTCCGTCCCTCAAGCCGGTGATCGTCGAGAAGTCCAAAGGCATCATCGTCATCTCACCGAAAGTGAAGTGGAACAAATTTGTTGTGTCCCACCACCTTTCGGCAAGAACCCTCACCACTTGGCGATCGTTGCTCGCCCTCGTCAAAACTTCGACGAACTCTCCAAAGCCCGCCTCTCGGAAGATCACCCTCATCGCCTTAGGGAGCCTCTCCCAAAACTTCGGCACATTGGCCACACAACCATAGCACGAGATTGTTATCGCCTGTTGCAATAAAAGACAATATTCAATAAACAGGTATAATGTTCCAAAGAAGGGAATCGAAAGGTATGATACATTGTATTGAAATGTAAATATTAAAAATGTACCTCGTCTCGTCGCTCAGACAGGTGCTGCTATGGGTCTCTCAGGACAAAGGCCTCATCGTACATAGGCCTCTCAGGCCTATAAGCGTCCAGAAGAGAAGGCCACACTGCGTGCCGAAGAGGCGCCTAGGTCGCCTCGTCGTAATCCCCTCGGCCCCCGAGAGCCGCCCCTGTCGTGTCAACAACAGTCCTCCGAGGAATTTCCTCAACCTGCGGCCCCTCCGCTCCTCCGGCCTCGATCTCGACCCGAAGCTCCCTCTTTTGGAGCTCAAGCAAAGCCTCCACCAACCCAGGTACCCCTCGCAGGGACGCAGCCAAGTCTGTAATGGACGCCGTCTCCAAAAAGTCGCCCATGCCGATAGGCCGCGACGATCCTGCACCCACGCCACTACCGATAAAGATCACTGGCGGCTCCTGCTCCTCCACCAGCTCCTCCTCAACAACCGGGTCCTTCCCCAAGTCGGACCTGGGTTGCCTCACGGAAGAAGCCTCCGGTGCCCTCTCCCTCTCTCCACCGTCCGAGCCACCACTGCCATGAGCCTCCGCGGCCCTCTCCTCCGAGTCACTCACCACCTGTGATTGGCCACCGACTTCCTCCTCGCCCCTCGGTGCCATTGCACCCGAACTCACTGTAACCCGATCATCTCCATCCCCTCCTCCATCACCATCGCCGCTGCCCACCGTGGCAGCCAAGGCCGTGTCCCCCTCGGCCAAAGCTGCCCAAATAGAGGCCCCCGGGGTCTCCAAAACTTCCTCGATCACCATGGCGCCCTTGGTGGTTGATCACCACTGGGTGCATCACTACGCTCCATGATTAGTGTGTACAAGAGAGAGAGAAATGAGAGAGCCGAGAGAGAAAAAGAATACGAGAGAGAGAGAGAGAGAGAGAGAGAGAGACGGGGGAGAGTCGAGAGAGAGAGAGAGAAAATACAGAGAGAGAGAGAGAGAGGAGAGGAGAGGAGAGGGCGTGAGAAATTTGAACGGTGTGTACGCCCCACCCCTTTTATATCCCCTTTGAACCATTTCTCCTAGAGCCGATCCTAGACCGGGTTCAGATATTAAAACTCTGCACGGCGTTTTGAGAATCGCGCGCGGTATATCAACCTGATATACCGAATTCTTGGAACCTGAATCCTATTCAAAGATGTTTTCGAATTCTAGCGTTCACTCTTAGGCCCTGTGCCTATTAAAAATTGCGTAGCTTGAGGTTCTGAAAAGTCGTCTTTAACCCAGAACGCCGTGCATCTTTCTTTGAGACCGTGTGTGGTTTCGTAACCCCCCATGGCGTTATGCTGTTCACAACAGTTCGAATTCCAAAACCAGTTTCATGGCATTCGAGGCCATGGCATTCTGTTTGATCGTACTTCATGCATAATTAATGAAGGCAGATGAATATATGAATATATGAAGGAAGTTTTCATTCTTTCATAAACCGGGGCTACCCTTGGAATTTCATTACAAGAAAACAAAAAAAACAAACAAAGAGAAGAAAGAAAAACAAGATTTCCTACTCCAGGACTCGACTCGATTTTGCCTTTCAAGGGCTAGTCTCAATTTAGCATTTCAGGTGCTCGTCTCTCCTTTTTGGTCGCTTTAGTCCCCCGAGGACTTGTTTCAAGAAATTTCATGACACTCAGCACTACATGCACTCAATCTTCTCAAGTTTGCTGCTGCATTTCGTCCCCTGGGACTCGTTTTACTTGCATTGTCCCGATTAAACTACGTTGGTTTGATCCCTACAAATGGGGTACGTCGGCAACTCCACGAGCGCGACCACCATTACTATTTGCATGCACTTTTGTTTTTACAGTTTTGGTCTCTGTTTAAAGACTTTAGAGCAACGGATTGGGATGCCTATTTCTTTAAGCGTAACTCATACCAACCAATGGTGTTTGAGTGTCGTTAAAGTGGGACTACTGTAGACACCCCAATTCGGACCTCGAGATTCTTTAAACGCCCTAATTATGAAATAAAGGAAACGTTGCCTTCAAGAACTTGAATGTGGACTCTAATAGCCCAGAAAAGCCAGAAAAGCCCAGAAAGCCCAAAATCCCAGGATTGAACCTTGAACACCGAATGGTACAACCGTACACCGCACGGTGTAACAAAATCCATTACACCGCACGTGGTCATAAGGTACACCGCACGGCGTTGCATGGAAAAGTTCTGACTGGCTTAGAAAGCTATCGACCACGCTCACTTGAGCCACAGCTAGAAAATGGCTTGGCAGAAAATACACTTCTAGCCGCCCTGGAAGATGCCTCCCCCATTTGCATTGATAAACCTTGGCTCTTGCCTATAAATACACCCCTCCTCTCAAGTGAAAAGGGCCCTTACACTCATAGTCTACTCCCAAGTCCTGAGAAAGTTATCACTAACATTCTCTAGGCATTTCTCTCTCTAAAAAACATTCTATTCATCCTCTCTCCCAAAGCTTAGTGCTCTACTAAGCTTGGATCTCCCATCACTCAAAAACCTTAAACCCATACTCATCCACCCATATTCATACTCACCTAGTCTCATCCATCATCATCCACCCTCACCCAAGCTCAACATCGAAGGTAAATAGCAAAGTTTCCTTGGGTTAGGCTCCGTCCTGACCCTGAGGGGACTTTTTGCAGTCACACTTGACACTTGTATTGACTTAAAAACCATTTTCAAAAACTAAAAACAACCAATGTATTGGACTCACTACACCGTGCGGTGCTGTAATGCACCACACGTTGTAGTGAGATAACACGTATCGTGTTCTGATGCTTACTGTTTATTTATTCTGACTGTCTGGATCACATCCATGCACTGTTGGGCTTGCTTATATTGCTTAGATATTGTTGTAGGCATATCTTAGAATGAAACCATATCTAAAAGCCATGTTTAATTTTTCAAAAGATGCTTTCATGAACATCCCAAATGATCAAGTGCATCAAAAAGGGTTCATAAACTATTTTATAAATGGTAAGGGCGATAAGAAAGCTACTTTGAATCAATGGTTTATAGGTATGAAGTCATTCTGGAATGGGTCTGGAGTTACACCAACATGAACGTCTTGGGAACATCGTACGTGGTATTCAATGTACTGTGCGAGGTTCTGACCAACATTAACACGAGTTATCTGGTAAGCCGCACGGTGTTATTTGTGACCGAGGCAGTTTGTTGATAATTCATTATTTCATTTCTACACATCATTTGCTTATCATCCCTGTACAGTGAGCACCACGTGCACAGCAACGTGATATATTTCATCCCATGTCCCTCTCCCCTATTTGCTTATTAAAAGAGTTTGATCTCTCAAAAGATATTTAAAGTTCTCCCCTTTGAAAATGCTAAGTAGGGACCGGTTCTTATAGGGCGAATGGGGTGCTTTTTCATAAAACCTTCCTCATTCGTCATGCGGCCCTCGAACCCAAAATCTCAACACTTTTGCTAGATCAAAAGCCTTTTTCTCAAACGTGTTCTCGGTTTCTCAGATCATCCATCTCAAAAATTTGGGTGGCTACTCTTTAGGGCACGCCGATCGGGGAGCCCATAGAGGTCACTAGATGAAGTAGCCTGTTCGGCAATGAAATGGCCGAATAGAGCAAGATCTCTTGGAAAAGCAGCCTTGAACGCTAAGACGGTAGGAACATTCTAGAAGGTTCCAGTACAGTGGTATTCTTTGAAAGAATAAGATCCCGAGAATGTAGGATCTAGGTGAGATATCCAATGGGAATGGGATGTTCGGCTCGCCATGGAAAGGAGTCCTAAAAGGACTATGGAAATAAATTGATAAGGGAATGAGAATCTAGTATATCCTGGGTTTCCTATACGAGATAAGAAATCTAGGGCAACAAGGGATGCTTTGGCAATAAACATACGCATATCTGTAAATATGAGGTAAACCTAGAGGAAAAGGTACGCAATACTTGGCATTCAAACGTATCTTCCTACTGATAATTAGGGTTATTCAATCACGTGAAACTAACTTAGGCATCGGAGGGCCTTTGCTATGAGAGGCAAAGGTGCGCTCACCCATTGTCTGTTTTGCAGATTAGGGTTCCTATGACGAACTAGGGTTCCGGTCAAGAGGCACGAGTAGCCGTTACATTCAATGTGCTATTACAAGCACCATTCTATTTTGTCCACTTACAATTGGCGTCGTCTGTGGGAAACGAAAGAGTTCTCTTTGAAAAACGACCATGGTGGGAGAAGACCCAAAGACACCATTCGACCCAAAGAACCTGCTAGGTGGGGGAGGAGATAAGTCCCCACCAGGCGCTCCGAGAAATCCCGAAGCCAGACAGGGAAAGAAGACAACAAGCAAGGGTAACCCCTTGACCGTCCGTGATAATTCTAAGAATAGAGAAGGCCAGACGGCCACAGGGTCCACACGAAGGAGTAAATCTCACCGCGAAGGATAGTCAGTCGCACACTCGAAAAGCGTGCACAACAGTGAAAACTTCCTCGATAAAAAAAAGCAGGAAATCGAGGAATTCGCTCATTTGATCAAGAAACAAGAATACGAGATTCGAGATTTGGAGCAGATCTGAGAAAATCCTGAAGACTCTGGACTTTCACAAAGACATTCTAGGGAAGACAGACGAGCCCTGGTGGAGTTCAAGAAAGCACCTTCATGAAGAAGAAGGAGCAGGTGCAGAAGTCGTACTCCAGGGCGGAAAAGAGCTTCTCCACGAAAATGGAGGAGCAAAAGTCAAAGCCGAACACTAGAGCGGCGAAGGGTTTCTTCAAGAAAAAAAGAAGGAGTAAGAGCAGGAGCCCTACCCACGAGGAAGGAGAGGCCTGATTCCAATTGGGAAAAGAATGGGGCTCACAAGACGAAGGGACGTAAGGACAGAACCATGACTGCACGAGAAGCGGCACAGAAGGCCCTCAGCAATGTAGCGGCCTCCCCCTTTACGAGAAAGCTGCGGGAAGCAAGGCTGCCGAGCAGGGTGAAGCACGGCACGTTCATCTTTTACGAGACAAGTGCAGATCTCGTGGCTCACGTACAACACTACCAGCAAGCTATGTTCATGCACGACGGGGACAATGCCATTATGTTCAAGATGTTCCCATCGAGTCTGGGAAGGTGGCATTGTCATGGTTTCATAAGCTGGCTCTGCTCTCCATACGAGGATGGAGGTAGTTAGCCGAGGAGTTCACTGCTTAGTTTTTGACGAGCAGAAGGGCACCAAAAACCTTTGAGAGCCTCTCCGCTATGAAGCAAGGAGAGAATGAGCCGATCAAGGACTACGCAAAGAAGTACTGGGAAACTTTCAACAAAATTGAAAGTTGCAGCGAGGAGTGTGCAATAGCCAAGTTCAAGACAGGATTGCTTGTTCAGGGAGAGCTGTGCCGGTCATTGAACATGAGTCCAGTGGGAACGCTAGCAAAATTGATGGAGCGAATCGAGCAACATGCCAGAATGGAGGATGACAAACTCCGGGAGGATGCCAAAGTTGTAGCTGAATAGGCAAAGGGGCCCGCAAAGAAGTTGGACAAACCAGAGCCCAAGACCTACAGGGAAAGAAAGGAATATGGGCAGGCTAAGAAGGAGCCGTACAAGGAGAGGCAAGCTCTAGACCCCGAGTCTTTCTTTTCAATAACCACGGTCTAGAAAGAACCAATCTACAGAATTCCTTATCGATTAAAGAATCGCCTTTACTTCAAGTGGCCTCTGAGATTAAAGGGAGTCAAAGATGCAAAGCGAGCTACGAGTCAGCACTACAGCTACCATAAATATTGGGGTCACATGACAGAGGATTGTGAGATGTTCAAAAGGCACCTAGACGATCTGGTGGCTCAAGGATACCTCAAAGAGTTTATCCAAGAAGGACCAAAGAGAATGGGAAAGCAATGGAGTTGGATTACGAACAAAATCCAAGGGGGGTAATCCATATGATACATGGATTGGCCACACCTTATACGAGAAATGAGGTGAGGTTGCTCCAGAGGCAAGTCAAGCACGACCAACATGTCATGCAATTGGGAAGGAAAAGAGGAAGTGAAGGTAAAATATGCAACGAGGGCATAGTCTTTACAGATGAAGACCGAGGAGGAGTCCACGTGCCGGACAATGACGCTTTGGTCATAACCTTACGAATTGGGGAATATGATATTTAGATAATCTTGGTGGACTCAAGAAGTTGCACAAAGGTGTTGTACTACGATGCATTTAAAAATCTAGGATTGACTCAGGCAGATCTGGTACAGTCAATAACCCCTTTGGTTGGATTCAGCGCAGGAGCAGTATGGCCTCTAGGGAAGGTAACATTGCCTGTTCGGGCAGGTTCGATGGTGCTACGAACTAACTTTATGGTAGTAGATGTACTGTCCTCCTACAACACTATTATAGGGCGGACATGGTTACACAAGATGAGGGCAATGTCCTCAACCTACCACCAAATGGTTAATTTCCCAGGGTCAAATAGGATTGAAAAGATCAGAGGCAACCAAACAGTGGCGCAACAGTGTTTGGTTTCCATAATCAAGAAAGCGCCAAAGGGTAAATGGGTCCAAGCTGTGGAGATTCCGACTCAACCTTCCATCGAGGATGTCGGAGGAGACCCCGCCGAGAAGGTGGTCGAAGGATTGAAGAAGATACTGTAGACACCCCAATTTGGACTTCTCGAATTTCCTCGATTTGTGGCCCGGAGGCTCCCCGATGATGAAATTGGATTA
>JAOTQK010041396.1:0-18692 GCA_025642025.1 Rhododendron ferrugineum | reverse complement strand
AAAGTGCATGCATGGCAAGGCTAGCAAAAATGATGGCTTTCAAGTGTAAGGCTAAGTTTGCTTCTTTTGGAAGCAAAAATGATTGGATTAGGTCATGACTAGTCTTAATCAAGTCTAAGTATTCTTTGGCATGACTAGATTAAAGAATTAAAGAATTTTCCCTCCTATTATTTGATTAGAAGAGAAAGAAAAGAGAAAATAAAAATTTTAAGTGTAATAAATAATAAATTTTATCTTTTATTTTTCTCCCATTTTCCTTTCCTTTTCTTTTCCTTTCCTTTCTTTTTCTTTCTCTGAGTTCCAAACAGAGCCTAATCTCAATTTCGAAACCCCCAAAATTCTTCTCAGCAGACCATCTATCATCACTCATCAGTCTTCACATTTACCAAACCCTAAAATGATAGTAGCTTTATCGACCTCCATCACCACAATCAAGTCCATGGTCTCCCATAGAAGCTCCATCAGCACTACTCCACGGAGCATGTCCGCTTTCGACGCTCGCTTCTCTCTCGTCCTTGCTCTCGCCGCCCAAACTTCCTCTCTCTCTCAGCGCGGTAAATGTTCAGACTTCGTTTCCATTTTGAGGCTCTGTGCCTCTGCTCGTATTAAAAGGGTTTTGAAATGGGCTTTCTTTTTTGTGCGCAGTTTTGATGAATTTGGCTACTGAAACTGCGAAATACGTGATTCCACGGAGGTTCGAAAGTCGTAATTTGGAGGAAGCTTTGATGGCAGGTGATTTTATTTCCTTTTTTTTGGTACCAAATGTTGTTTTTGGTGTGTTTCTTTTTGTATTTGTATTTGTGTTTGTTTGTTTTGTCCTTTTCAGTTCCAGATCTTGAAACGGTGAACTTCGTGGTTTTGAGCAGGAGAGATCAGTATGAGATAAGAGAAGTCGAGGTATGAATTGGCTTCTTGTTTTTCGGTTAGTAGCACTCCTTTTGAATAGAAACAAATATAATTCTAGAAATAGATGTTGAGAAAATTCTCAAGACTGTCTTATTGTTACTTATATGAACGAATTGAAACATTTGGTATCACGGGAGGGGCGATGGATTTTCACTATGCAGAATTGTAATTTGGGGTCTCGATCACAGAATTGATCATACAGTCTCTTTAATTTATCCCAGTTGCCCATGTAAAGATGCCCCAAAAAAGAGATGGAGTTATTTTTCAAATGAATTTGAAACATATCCCAAATTCTAGTCCAACAACGTTACATTGAACCTTCAAAATCATGATCCCCAAAAATAGTTCTTTTACTATTAACTCTAATCAGTTGGAGTCTGGTAATTTTGAAGGCATCCAATCCACAGGCCACAACCACAACCACTTGGTATTTAGTGGATAGGCCTCTAAACTATGTTAAACCATAGGTGGCTTATTGAAGCGACTCGTACTAGTCTCTGCAACTTCTCCAATATGTGTGGCTCCTTCGCATGTGGAGGTGATGCAGAGGAAGAGGGAAAGTGGTTTCTTGGGTTGGGATAGCACATGATGCTATTGCTCGTTATTGGCAGGGCACATTAAATAGGTCAAGTTCAACGGTCGAGAAATATCAGTGAAGCATGGATATTTGTTCCTTCCTTCCGGTTGACATATTGGTTAAGGTAATAATTGAAGTTTTACTGCCAATAAAAAGAAAAATTAGGTCCGTTTTTGCCCCCCAAAATGAAGTCTTAATTTATTAGTCAAAGGTTAGAAAAGCTTTATTGGAACTTTTTTTCCTTGGTGGAGGGAGAGGCAGACAGGTAAATTTTGGTTGATTGAGAGATTGGATCAAGAGAAATGCATTCGTACAATCAATTGAGGCTTTCGGGAAGAATATGAAATTATCTCATTGCTATAGGGATAGACAATTACGGATATAGAGTTATGGTGCTTTTTTGGGGGTTGTGGTAGACAAGAACAAAAACCTAATGTAAAATATTGTAGCTTCTTAGAGCATCCATAGTGGAATAATCAAAACTAAATGGTTGCTAAGGTTAGCAACATTTGCTCATAAAAGAGCTCACATTAGAATAATCAAACTTAGCAACCTCTAAGCAACTCATCAAATTTTGGCCCTTGAATAATCAAAACTAGCAACCTTTTGCCAATAACCAAATTTATTGAATCCCACATCTTCTCAATCAAGTACAACCATCATGGGAAAGTGAAACTCACTCTCCACAAAGCAAATGTTTTATTGGTAGGTGAAACTCACTCTTCACTTTGGCAAGGGATTGTGTATTTAACAATATTGATCACTTTATGAATTTCAACAAATGCTTTCCACTTTCACTTATTTTACTAGAATGTCATTCAATGTAGACCGTTACAATGAGAAGAAAAAAACTAACGGTTAGATTTGAATTTTTGCCAACTCATTTTTATTATGGGCAAAAAATAACCAATGTGGAACTTGACATTGCTAACTTTAGCAATCTCTAAATGAATAATGAAAATCTGATGTGACAAGTTTTGATTATTCACTTTTGCTTATTCCACTGCGGATGCTCTTATCATGGTTAGGGTAATGGTGGTATATGGTCCCAAGATTTCCAATGATGTTTAATATGAACCACGGACACGGATACGGGATATAGACACGACATGTGTACACGGCATTTCTTCAAAAATTAGGACATAGACACGTTGGGACACGTTGAGTGTAAAATATATTTGTATTGTAGAGTTATGCTATGAATTCATAAATATGTCGAAAACATTATTTCTATCAAAGTAAGACATGAACTATTCATATATGTCCTTCGCATGTTCTTAGCAAGTGCCGCCAACGCGTCTTAGACTATCCACAAATACAATGTGTCTGAGTACAAAGAAATATAATAAAAAAAATTACAGTATGAGTTTGGTAAGGCAGTCCGACTCTGAACAGTAGTAGTACAGCATCCCTCCATTCCAAACCGCTTATTCTGGTACGAGTTGGAAGAGGAATTCCTAATTCTTACATGGATGAGACTGATATTGGACAAGTATTTAGGAATGTTCGACATGTGTCTGGCATGTGTTGTCATGTCCGTGACCGACACGTGTCGGACATGGATAACGTGAGGCCGTCAGATGTGTTTGTGCTTCTTAGGTGTTTACAAGGTGTCTTAGGGAACTTATTCATAATATAGGAGTTTTATGCAGAGTTTATGGTAAATGTGAACTGCAACTCATTTTAAAATGCAATGATTACTTTTGGACTCCAATACACTTTCTCCCTCCACTTTTGTGGATAAATTTGAATATTGGGTTGAAGGGCAGAAAAGGAAAGGGTTCATTTTGTCCCTTCAAAATGGACAAGAATTATGGGAGATCCAAGAAAGGAACCATGGGCCAAAATTTTGGACTGTAGGGAGTAGACGTAATAGTCATTGATACCTATTTTGTGATGCTGTTCCCTACTCTTTTTGGTCCCATCTAGTTATCTTAAATTCTTAATTAACAAGATTATCTCTTTTCATCTCTTGCCTTGAAGTTTCAACTTCCCTTCATAACAGTGATCTCTATGTTGTCTTTCCGTAGTTTTATATTGACTATATTTATCTAAAGACTAGTGTAATTTTGAATCAGCCATTTTTTATAGCTGAGACAACAATGCCTGGGAAATACGGATTTGATTTCAATGGCGCGTCACAGTCCTTCAACGTCTTAGCAGAATACCTGTTTGGTAAGGTAGATATGGTTTCGATGAGAGGTTTTGAGAATGAATTGATTGCTGTTCGTTGCATCATATGTCTTGCTCTATTGTCTGCTTATATAACACACTTCTCAGAATACAATGAAAGAGAGTATGGAGATGACCACCCCTGTCTTTACTCGTATGTCTCAATCTGATGGGGAGAGAATGGAAATGACAACCCCTGTGATAACAAGAAAGGTATTGTTTTTCTTGCCTCCAGTATCAAAGTGTAAATTTTCAGAAAAATGTAAAACTATGTTCTGTAGCAAATAAGAGTAGCTTGTTGTAGTTGGGGATGGGGGGTTTTCAGCACTTTTGCTTTCTTTTTGAAGGTGGCGTGTAGAAGTCAATCCTGTTGAAGTGATTAAATGGTTTTATGTTGTTGAGTTGTAGAGCCTGGGCATCTATCTTCTTGTTCTCAGCTAGTCAATTATATATGCTTGTAGGTGTTAGAATCTTCTTATTTGGCTCTATTCCTTCTTTTTCCATCTCCCTGATTATACTTTTTTGATTCTTCTTGCAATACCCAATCAGGGATATAAACTGTCATACCCGAATTTCATGGGACTTTGGCCTCTAAAGTTTGTGATTAGTCATTTTACTAAAAAATTCAATTTTTAAGAAATGGGCAGATAGTGTTCATTCTTTTGGCTTAACAGGTTATGTACTGGTTAGTCATACTTTGAAAGTTTTTAGCCTCGTAGAGCTACAAACTTTGAGCATTATGGTTCCTTAATCAAGATGCGCTATAGTCAAGAACATGTACAAGGTTGAAGATAATGAATTTGAGGTTTATGATGCTTAGTATCTGCAGAGGCTACGGACGTAGGTATGCAGGTCTCTGCAGATAGGTAAAATCAAAGCTCAATTCTGTTCTTGTGAAATTTGAAGTCAAGCATGCAAAAAGCCTGAAATATCAACGATGATCATGTCTAAGACGGGGCTGTCAAGAGAAGAATATGAGTTGTAATCTTCTTTTTTTTCTTCTTTTTTTTCTTCTTTTTTTCTTCTTTTGAACTTTGTGGCAGTTCCTGAAGATGAAGGCAAAAGCATGTCCCGCTTGATGGCCTGAAAGTTCAAAGTCATCATTGTGCACTGGTTAATAAACTCATTAAAATCTATGCGCTACCAATTCTTTTTGTAGATCAACCTTTGACCAGGGGAAGTAGAGCAAATAAGTGTTATACATTGACGAGGATGTAACTTCAGGAAATTGTACTGATGCGGCCCCCTTGGCCTTGATACCTTGAGTTGGCAAGTCAATTAGCAAGCTCACCTGTTTCATATCAGACACCCACATAAAAAGAATGGAGAGATAATATGAAAGAAGTCCCAAGTCCCTGAAAAAGGTTATGGCAGACTATATTCGGTTCTCCAGTGGATAACTATGAAGTGCAGGGCCGTATAGGCCTTTCCGAATTGCTGATATAAAAAGCTTTTAGTTGACATTCCATAGTCTAGTGACACAGCATAGACTTTTGGTGTTGGATATTTGTCTCAAGGGGAATATTAGAAGGAGAAAGGAAACTAGACGCCCACGGACTAAATGGTGGGGTCTAAGAGGGGAGAAACTAGAGGTATTCAAGGAAAGAATGTATCAAGAAGTACGGTAGGGAGTGGAAGGCGATAGTGACACTATGTGGAATACCATAGCTGACGGTATTAGAAGAATATCGAAAGAAGTTCTTGGGGAGTCGAAAGGAAAAGGTCTGATTTCTAAGGTGACATGGTGGTGGAATGACGAGGTTCAAACCATGGTAAAAGCCAAGAATGAGTGCTTTAAAAAGTGGCAAATTGACCGGAATGAAGAAAATTTTCAAGGCTATAAGCAAGCTTGCAAGGAAGCTAAGAAAGCCGTTAGGGATGCTAAGTTAAAAGCCTATGAGAATTTCTACTCTAGACTCAATAGTAAAGATGGAGAAAAGATTATTTATAAACTTGCTAAGTTGCGAGAAAAGAGAGCTAGAGACGTTTCTCAAGTTAAGTGTATAAAAAGTATTGATTCGGTGGTGTTGTGAAAGACGAGGCGATCAGGGATAGATGGAAGTCGTATTTTGAGAAGTTGTTAAATGAGAAACATGAAGGAGGCTTTGGTGGGGAGGAAGTGTATGTACCTGGCGAGAACATAGAATATGAATTTTATCGGAGAATACAAAAGTTCGAAGTGGTTAACGCTTTGAAAAGGATGAAACCGAGTAAGGCCTTAGGACCAGATGGTATCCCTATTGAAGTGTGGAAAAGTCTAGGTGACCTGGGGGTGACTTGGTTGACGAAATTGTTTAACAAGATTATGATGACTAGGAAGATGCCCGATGAATGGAGAAGGAGCACGCTAGTACCTATCTATAAGAATAAATGGGATATTCAAAGCTGCAACAACTATAGATGTATTAAATTGATGAGTCATACGATGAAGTTGTGGGAAAGAGTTATTGAGCATCGCTTGAGAATGGTGACTACGGTGTCAGAGAAACAGTTTGGGTTTATGCCTGGAAGATCAACCATGGAAGCTATCTACTTATTAAGGAGAATGGTAGAAAAACTCAGAGCAAAGAAGAAAGATCTCCATATGGTTTTCATAGACTTGGAAAAAGCTTATGATAGGGTGCCTAGAGACATCATATGGTGGGTTCTGGAGAGAAAGTGACTAACCAAAGGGTATATCGAGGTGATTAGAGACATGTATGAAGGTGCCGTCACTACCATTCGATCACCAGTAGGGGAAACAAGTGAATTTCCAATCACTGTAGGATTGCATCAAGGGTTAGCCTTGAGCCTGTACCTCTTTGCCTTAGTTATAGATGAATTAACTAGAAAATTTCAGGAGGATATCCCATGGTGTATGATGTTTGCAGATGACATTGTCCTCGTAGATGAAACCGCTAGAGGTGTTAATACGAAACTAGAGATTTGGAAGGAAGTATTAGAGTCAAAGGGTTTTCGAATAAGTAGGAGTAAAACTGAGTATATGGTGTGCAAGTTTAGTGGTACCAGCAGTGCGCATGAAGAAAGAGTGACAATCCAAGACCCGGAGATACCTAAGAGTGATCATTTTAGGTACTTAGGCTCAATTATTAGTAGTGATGGGGAGATTGCCAATGATGTGACCCATAGGATCCAAGTGGGGTGGCTCAAGTAGAGGAGCGCTACTGGTGTACTGTGTGACAAGAGGGTACTCACAAAATTGAAGGGAAAATTCTATGGAACTGCCATCAGACCGGTGATGCTTTACGGGATGGAATGTTGGCCTATTAAGAAACAATAGGTGAACAAGATGAGTGTAGCGGAAATGAGAATGTTGAGGTGGATGTATGGTAGGACTAGACGAGACATGATTAGAAATGAAATGGTTCGTGAGAGGGTAGGTGTAGCACCTATAGAAGAGAAGTTGAGGGAAAATAGGCTAAGGTGGTTTGGGTATGTCTACCGTAGACCAGGAGATGTAGTAGTTAAAAGAGCAGATACGATAGCTTTGGGTAGCAATGCTACGGGGACAGGTAGACCTAAATTGACATTAGATGTGGTGCGCAAAGATATGAGTATAGTAGGTTTGTGTGAACAAGTGGCCCTTGACAGAGCTCAATGGAGGAAAAGAATTCATGTAGCCGACCCCAAGTGATTGGGACATAAGGCTCGGTTTGGTTTGGTTTGGTTTATCACATAAAAGGCGATACTGTCCCCCTTCAGTAAGGTCAAAGGATCATCAATACCCGTTGTCATGTTGTATTAGGTCTCCTTTGGTTTCTTAATTGTTTTATACATCTCAGTTACACAACTCATTCCATCCGTGGCTTTGTCCCACTTGGTCCATGGGTTAACCCACGTTTATATTTTCAGTCTATGTGCATATCCATTCTTGCACCCAAAAAAGGAAAGCAAGAATATCTTCTGATTTGCTCTATCTGTATTCATTCATTTGGTAGAGGCGTGCAAGTGCTGATTAATAATGTGTTTGATAACGTAATTAATAATTCCTCGGAGGGGCATAAGCGATTCATTTATTGAGAAACAAATTGTTAGTACCTTAATGTGACCAATCAGCCTATGTGATCCTATACAAGTGTTTGATTGCAGATTTCGTTTTGGGGGGATTCGTAATGAGGTGAGATTAGAATTGGGATTGAGAATGAGGTGGGATTATTAATGAGGGGATGAATCATTTATTCATGTTTGTTTTGCACAGGATTCGATTGTGGGATTGTAAATAACATGTTTGTTTTGGCTAGGATTAGGATTGGGATTGAGGTGGGTTTTTCAGGGTATAGATGTCTGGCCATCTCCAATCCCATGGGATAGGATTAGCAATAACACCCCCCCTGGGTTGGCTAATCCCATCAGTTTGGGGGATTGAGAATCCCATGGGATTCCTAACCCAAGCCTTGAAAAACAAACCAAACAAGTTTTTTGGAGACTAGACCACCTTAGTAATCCTATCCCATGTCCCAGTACTGCTATCAAACATGCCCTTAATTGGAACTATTTGATATTAGATCTGATATAATCCTGCTGGCTGAAAAGATGCTGATGTGTATGCAGAATAATTCAATTCAAGTACCAAAAAAAAGAAGAATTTAATTCAATAGTTGAATGCACGGTTTTTGGTCCAACACTTTTTTTTTAATATATATCTACTACTTCGTCTCTTTTTAATTTTCTTCAGCTGGAAGATCAAGACAAGTGGCAGATGTCTTTCATTATGCCCTCAAAATATGGTGCCAACTTGCCACTGCCCAAAGATTCATCTGTTAGGATCACAGAGGTCCCAAGGAAAATTGTTGTGGTTGCTGCCTTTTCAGGTTGGTCACTCTTCAGCTTTAAAAAGCTTTGACAAGGAAAAACTTCGAAGCAGTTTGATACTTTTAGATCTGTTAACTTCATGTTTGTGATCACAATATTAAGAGGTTAAATAGACAGTTCTAAGGTAAAACTTGACAGTGGTGTTGAGGTTGCCCTAAAATTGTAGAAGTCGATCCCTAGTGAAATTTTGGTTAGTGTTTTGCAGTGCATTACCAATTGAGGTTTGTGGAGGCGTTCCTTATGTGCATGAAGATAACTAGACCTTTTTCGTTCCGTTCTTGAGTGAATCTGTTAGCTGTTTTCTCATATGCAGTCAAGAATACCAAAGGGCTGGTTGGTAACAAAATAGATATCATGCATTCATAATCAGAATGCTTACTTTCTCTCAGAATGTGGTAAAAAGAACCAATTGGGATGGAATAAAATCTGGTGAAAACACTTGGCTGCAGCATATGTCTATGGTTCACTACAGTTAAAGGTACAAGCAATATTGCGGACATAGATAACTTGAGCTCCAAGGATGACTGGATTCTTGTTCTCTCTTATTTGAACCAGGCTTTGTAACTGATGATGAAATTACGCGTAGGGAGTCAAAACTAAAAGATGCTCTAAAGAATGACCCTGAATTTCAAGTAAAAGAGGGTGCATCAGTGGAAGTCGCACAGGTAATCTTTCGAAAGCATATCAAGAAAATTTGATGAGTATTTGAACGTACTTGATTCTGAAGCAACAGTGGACATACGCATTATTGGGATTCTCATTGCTTATCTATGCATGTTTGCAGTATAATCCTCCTTTTACACTACCGTTTACTCGTCGGAATGAGATTGCTCTTGAAGTTGAGAGAAAAACAGAATAGCTCTTTAATGTGCGCATTATGACAGCCCCAGTGTAGCAAAACTTGCCTCGCAATGCATGACATTGATACCAACTCTGTCAGTTAATACTAAAATTTAGAACATCCTGTAAATGACTTGGATTTGATGGCATAGTGTATACGTTTGATATTTTCTATCACTTGATCGCATGTCACTTGTAATTGCCTATCGCCCTGAAAATGGGTACGTTAAGGATGAAATTTTCATTTTATTAGAAAAAAAAATGCCTGACTTCGTTAATAATTAAAATAAGCTCAAATTCCCAAATTCTAACGGTAAAGAATATTAACAAACCTTTTTGTTTTTGACGAACAAAGATCATCCCATTACAACTAAAAATTTGTCCAAATAGAAAATTGTTTGAAAACTAAAAAATTTAATAAACGTTCAACTTTCATAAGAATTAAATAGAGCCATCTAAGTCAACAGAACTAATGATAGAGCCATGGCTTTTGACGGTCTGTATGCATCCCGCTGCTCGGTCGTCTCGTACTCTGCAGGTGGCTTCTCGTACTCCTCATTACACTCATTTCCAAGAGCACGATAAATAAAAATAGCACCGTGAGTGATAATCACTAGCTAGGGCATCAAGTAATAAAATTCATAACACGAGCACGATAAATAAAAATTTAACAATAACAATTCAACATGATAAATTAATTACTTAACCCATTAGCTCGATAGATTCAGTGGATTTAGCAGTCTCATCCTCAATTTTCAAGGGTTCACAAACCACAATCTGATTCGGCGGATTTAACACCCAACATCAAATTAACAATATCACATCTAACACTTTTCAATTTTTACAATTCCAACCAGTACACTATCCGGCATCGGTTCCCACCACAAACAGACAATCTATTAGGCTCCCGTCCACTATGCTTAACTCCTAGGCCTATGGCTGACTTCATGACCTCTGGGGATATTTGCAATTGGTTCAAGATCCATGTCGGATAGAAACGTCTCAACCTATACGGTCAAAATTTCACACATTACCTTAACAAATTAATCATCATGACATTTATGCCAAAATATAGGGTTCATGCAACACGTGGGCCCAATAATCACATAAGTCCAAATATTTAACTCCACAACAACAAAAATACAAATACCAAATTCACACGGCATAATAATGATACAATAACTTCAATTTATTACTAAAATTATAGCACATGAGCTCCAAAAATCAAAATATTCTACAGGGGCGTAACTTATTACTCTAGGAACATCTTTCGTGTTTTATGAAAATTCCAATTCTCACATTAAACAAGGCGGATACAGGTTTGAATACAGAACAACAAATCTGTCCCGAAACGTAATTGCAGTCTCTTAAAAAATTCGTAACAAATTCCCTTGACCTCTGATTAGGACGAGATATGAATCACCTTTCAAAAATCATAATAAATTCTTCCGAACTCAGATTTTTACAAACTTTATATCAATGTTGCTTAACTTTTCGAGATCTACAACTTTTGTGTTATACGTTTCTCTTGAATCTGCACAAAATAGGGACACAATCTCTGACCAGAATACTGTGCGCAATAAAATACTTTTTTTTGCTATTTTAATCTCGTTTTACTTATTCGTTACCCTACCGGTTGACTGTCAACCTTCTCTACCAATTTTACATCTCTCACATGCCATTACCATGGTTTTGAATACACAATAAACACGTAAACAATAAAACCCTAGTGAAAGTTAGGTTTTGGAAGTCCTATTTGACACGCCCTCGTTTTTTAACATAAGTATAAATATCTTTCCATGAATAAAATCATTACGATATCTCATATAAATACCCAAAAGAGTTTATCAACCCATTTCCACAAATTCCACCTCCAAATCCAATAGTTTCCAAAAGATAACATTTGTAACACACAAATTCGCGTCCTGCAATAAAGAAGACGACAAAGATGCAAAAAATAATACTTTTTTATTGATTTTGAATTGAAAGGGGTACAATTCTCTAATAAATGCTCTTTAAATAAGAAAAGAATAAAATCCTCTGATTCGATCTCCGGAATTGCTGGCGTTTCAACGGCGTGAATGCTTATTGTTGAATCACCCGAACAGTAACTTTCTTTGAATCTTCAAGTTGAATGAACCGAAGAACAAAGTTTGAAGATGACTTGAACTTTGGAGTTTGATCCTTAAAATCTCCAAGGGTTTGGGTTTGTTGAGTGATTTGAGTTGCTGAACGATTTGATGTGGTGGACTTGCAAAGAAATCGGCATGATTTTTGTTGTTTGATGATTCTCTGCAAGATGTTGAAGAATGTTTGAGTTCTTGAAGAGTGTTTGAGAGCTCTGAAGAATGCCAAGCAAAATGTGTTCTCTCCCTCATAATACACTTGAGAACAATCCTTCAAAAGTCTGTCAAAACAGTACACTCCGCGTTGCTGAAGAACGGAATGGTGGCTTAACAGGGTCCCGTATCCGACCAATCCGAACTGGGATTTTTCCGATTGTTCATTTGTGTAGTTTTTTTTCAAGTGTTGATTAATAAAAGTGAGCCATACTTTAAAAGGCATTTTTTTGCAAACATTACGATTCTCTCTCATTAATCATTCCTTTGGCATTCTTCATATGCATCGATGTTGGCTAGCCCCGTTGAGGTGTTTTGGGTAACCGACACAGTTTACTGGAGCTCGAGGTCCTTGGACGATGATGATGAGTCGTACAACCGTTCGACCGTTGCTCTGCAGTACGCGTTGCAGCGGGAGGTATATCATGGCTCTAGTCTGAGGAACCCCCTTAAACCAAAACCGGCCTCTTCATGTACAAAGCACTTGAACTCTCCAAGCTAGGACAGGTACCCGCAGGGTAAGATTATTTGCATCTAACCCCCATGTACTGTCAACGTGTTACTGGTTACCTTATCGCATGCACTGTACATACATACCGTTTTGCGTAGGAGCATGATAGGGTGTGTAACGCCCCCATTTTCGGGTACGTTAAATCAACATTTTAATTGAAATAACTAAGGAGAGTCTAGCTCATTATTACATCATAAACCCCAAGAGAGTACTTTTATTACACAAGGATGGTAATATCTAAGGTTATCTACTGTTCTGCTTCTTCTTCCATCCTAGCAACCTCCTCGGCACCGAAGGCCTCCAAAGTGTACTATGCTTCCTGCTCATCTATGAACTCTGACACATTATACCAGCGTCGCCCGCAGTATAATATGTCAGGGTCACCCAAAAGGTAACACCATGAGCTACAGAGGCTCAATAGAAATAACCATATCCACTTACCCTTAACTTACAAATAACAGGTCATACAGATAACGTTATCTACGCAGTTCATGCTTAATTCCAACATAGTTAATAATGACATATCACATTATCTATCTTGCTAACGTTTGTGTTATGCTTTTCTGTGTTTCTCCTACGCACTCATCGTGGACCGTGTCTCCATTTTCATTTACCAAATCAACATTTCCAAAATCACTTTTACACACCCAACCTCGGTTCCGCCGTTCCGGGTTTTCGAGTATCCTCACAATGGTTCCGCCGTCCCGGGTTCCCATTGGCACACCATAGCATTGGCTCCTCTCCGCGGATAACCAAGCTTATCAACCTCACCATGGTTCCGCCGTTACGGGTTCCCTTGGGAACTCACACACTCTATACTCCCATAATGACTCCCAATTCTAGGTCATTATGTAGTTTCAAAATATTTTCAATGTGTTAATCCCATCACATTGGGATTTCAAAACACTTTTCTTTTTTAAACACGCCTTGTCAGTAACACACCCTAGGTGTCATGTTTCTAGCTTTCTTGGTTTTCGTGTTTCGTTTTCATGCATAGACTCTGCCGTAGGACTTTTCATGCATTCGTTCATCATTCAAAGTAATCTTGAAACTAAACTAGCAAGATCATCCAACTCTATATTAGTAGTCATGCTCATGTTCACTTTTAGCAAAAATCACGCATACTAGCTATCTTTTTACATGTTTTGCAAACAATATATATTTCTTAAACAACCACAAGTAATGCAAGTAGGTACGTATACAATCATCATCTTTGAAAGATCAAAATACGAATACTTCGTTAAAAACGATGATAGGTCATGCATTTATATGTACATACTTACTAATTTTAGAGGTATTTAACATATACTTAAGGTAAGGTCGTAAGAATATCCTACCTTTCTTCTTGGCGGTAGAGTGCTACGGAAGGTACGTCGATAATTGGGCGGAGTAACTTTCTACGGAATGGCTTCGGTAGCTTCGAAAGAGATAGGTTTCTCTCGAAATTAGGTCTTGACTACAACTACTAGACTTTATGGATTGAAAAGGTGGTTTAGGATGAGTTTCTTGAAAAGTTTTCAAGAAAGCTCAAGAACAAGGAAGAACTTTAAGAACAAAGTAAGAACTTAGGATTTTTAGAGAGAGAAGTGGGAAGGCTTGAAGGTGTGAGTTCAAGGCTTGTGTGAGGTACCTATTTATAGCAAAAACCAAGGCTCCCCCTCCTCCCCATGGCCGGCCTCCCCCTCTCTCCTTTCCCATCAATTTTTGCTCCATGGACTTGTCATTTCATGTTGAAAGCATGCCATGGCTTGTCATGTCCAACTTTCTAGACTTAAGGCTAATGACTTAGGTTATGATGAAGGTTATGATGAAGGGTTCATGGCCTTGTCTTGTCCTAGAATGGATTGGCTTGCAAGGTAGAATCTAATCATTGGCTAGGTAGTACTTTGAAAGACTAAAAATGGGTTGGCAACTAGGTTTTAGGCTTAAGGCTGTTAGGTAGTTGTCCAAGAGTACAAAACACATGCACACACTCCTCCTCTCCCTCTCTCAACCGGCCCTCTCTCTCTCTCCCTCCCATTCGGCTCTCTCTCTCTCTCTTGGTTTGTTCCATTGACTTGTCCAATCAAGTCTTAAGGCATGCAATGCATTGTCATTTCCATTTTAGGCCATGACTTAGGCAATCATGAAGGATTTTGGGGCTTGTCTTGATTGTTTGGGAGAAAGAACAAAATCAAGTCAAAAGTGAGTTGACAAGTTGTCATTAGGTTGAGTGAGAAGTTGGTCCAAACAAAAGTAGGATAGGTTTCTTGGGTGAGTGACCAAAGACACTTACACACACCTCACTCCCTCCCTCACTCTCTCTCTCGGCCTCCCTCTCTCTCTCTCCATCCGAATCTCTCTCTCTCTCTTGGGCCAAGTACATACATATATATATATATCCATATATAGAAAGACTAGAAAGGTAATGATTCTAGGTAAGATTCTTATGGCAATTACATTTCCTAGAAAGGAATCTTGTCATAAAAGTAATGATTCCTTCAAGCCATGTGTTTCTTTTGGAATCTCATGATTATTCCTAAAGGCCTAATGGTCAAAAATAGGGTTTAGGAGGGTTCATAAGGCTCAAGGATGGTCAAAAGGGTCCATTTATGGTTAGGAAAACGTAACTAGGTGAATCGGTAGTTAGGGTTTTTCAAACAATCGGTTGGAATCTAGCTAGACTTGCTAAATAGGATTTCTAGTCAAGAAATGAAATAAAAAGGACTAAAATCTAATTATGACGGATTAAAAGAAAATTAATAAGTCACTTAAGAAATAATTAAAGAATTTCCGAATATAACAAACGAGATTTTTATTATGAAAAATCGGAGTTGTTACAGGGTGGCTCTTCGGTTGTCTCTCTTTCGAGTCTATCTTATAGTTATTAGGACGCTGCTATGAACCGATGAAGAGTCATGCATCTTGATGATGTGCATTATTGAATTTCAAAGTCCTTGGATTAATAGGACTTCGGGATATCAATGTTTTCTAAGTCCTTGACCAAAACTCGAGATTAGGAACAACAAAGGAACCGATATCGTGGAACTAACACCTTCAGGGTTACGAGTGCCTCGTCGCTTACAATCGCCATGGCTAAAGTAGTGCGTCGCCGCTCACGCCATTCAAGGTTAGGAACCACGCCATCCATAACAAGTTGTTCCGAATCCGGGATAATCAAAGGCTTAGACTATTTTTGACATCTCTTAGTCTAGTTGATTCAAAAAGGATACACCGTATAAAAGAATTCTGAGGATTTTGGCAGCGTTCGAACATTATGAGACAGATTTGTCTGATAGTTGTAGAGTTTAGGAGGACACCAACGACGATGTCATGCGCATTTTCATTCTTTCAATAAATTGCTGAAGGAACATCATTGAGGTTTCACATTACTTTACTGTCAAAGCTTTAAGCCATTGCACCGTCAAAGAAGGTACCGAAAAGAAGAGCCAAACCTGCTTGGGAATGTCTGCCGGGGCTATTTCATTGACACTTCTAAAGCCATATCACCTTCCTCGATCATCAATCCAGAATGGCAGCACAAACAGAGCTGACTGAGCTGAAGAAAGCTGTAGAGGAACTGGGTCACAAAATGGACAAACAAGTGATCGTGGTCTAGGGACTGGTTGACCTCTTTATCTCCATAGCCCCGCAACCGGATATGGGCTAGTCAAGGAACCCTTTCAAGCCTGCCACACTCCTGCGGTCGGAATCAAGTTGTACACGAACGACATGTTCAAAAGTCTGGCCGAGTTCCATGAGGCTAGAATTCACGCAAAGGAGGATGCTAAATCCCTTATCAAAGTCAACCCCAAAGGCAAAAGAGTGCGTCATGTTGACGGCGCGGCGTTGTGCAGTTGCAAAGCGAGTAAAGGTTCCATCTTTAACCCTCAATCCGGTCGTTGTAATCAACCAAGGACTTTCTCATGCTTCCCTACATTTCTGGCCTCAGTTTATGAGAAGCTCCTCGATGCTGGTTCCATCAGGCCTCTAACCCCAACTCAGCTACCAAAGGTTCTCCCTGTTAGACACAACCCCGACCATTTCTCCACCTACCATCAAATGCTTGGTCATTCTACCAATGCCTACTTCTGCCTCCGACATGCCGTTCAAGATCTCATCGATAACGATATCATTCCAGCCCCACTCCCATCAAAAGCCGATACTGTCTCCAAATCCTTTCCTCAGCCCAACTCTGGCTCGCAAGTTGGTCAGATATCCACTATCTCCACTCAAATCAGCCCCACCTCTACTCAAATCCACTCTAACTCCACCACATTCAACCCAATCCTCTATATCATTCCAGAAAATCAACCCAAGTCGATTGTGTCCATCCCGTCCGAACCTGAGGTCAGCCTAGTGGCCACAGTTTGTACAATTGAGGTCTTCGCTACCGACACCTAGATTGACAGTGATGCGGAGCTTACAAAGGATAATCCTGACTAGCTGAGGAACTTCACTCAAGGGAGTTTGGAGTTGCTGTTCTCCCAAGTGGGTTTGGTCGAAGATTCTGAGAAGGCAGAAGTGCTGATGCTTGGGCCTGACACTCTCAAAGGTTCTACCCCTTCCATCGCGGAGGCTAAAGAATAGTTTATAAATATTGCATTTTCAAACTGCGTCTATGTAGACACCCCAATCCGGACCTCGGAGGTTCTTTGGACACCCCGATGATGAAACAAAGGAAATAGTGCCTTTGTGAGCTTGAATAAAGGATTCCCTTAGCCAAATAGCCCAAAAAGGCCCAAAAGCCCTGGACTGAATCTGAAATATCGTGCAGAGTATACCTGCAACGCGCGGCATATCAAAACCTGGTAAACCGTGCGACACTCCGAGGTTAGCCGCACGGCATTTCAGGTAAAGTTCTGACAGGCTCAGACAGCTGTCGGCCACGCCTATTTGAGCCACAGCTGCAAGATGGCTCAGCTAAAAATGCATTTCCAGCCCGCCCAGAAAATACCTCCACCATTTGAATTCAAAATCCTTGGCTCTTGGCCGATAAATACACCCCTCCACTCAAGGGAAAGGGGCCCCTAACTTTCTTTCTCTTTCATCATGCTTTCACACCCATCCCATACTCCCAAGTCTTGAGAAGGTGCTCAAAAAAATATTCTTAAGACCTTTCTTTGCTCCATTTTGCTCCTCACCATCGAAGTTAGTCCCCTACTAACTTTGAGGCTTCAACCACCCAATGTACCATCTATTACACACATCCATACCTCTCTTTTCCATTTGATCCCACCTGTTCACATCTTTTCATCATCCGTCTTCGCCTTTCACATCATCTATCCACGATAAGCTTTGACTCAAAAACCATTTTCAGAAAAATAAAACAACTGTGCTGAACAAACTACGCCGCGCGGCACTTTGAAGTGTCGCACGGCGTAGTATGTACACACGCGCGTCATTTCCATCAAGTACCGTTTTCTTGTCCAAGCTGCTTGGATCGTGGTTACCCTTCATCAGGCCTACTTGGACTGTCATAATGTTTGTCATTAGTGTTTCCAAAATAGGACCATTTCTACAAGCCATGTCTCACCCTTTTACAAAGTTTTCTTGATCATTCCAAATGGTCAAGCATATCAAAAGCTATTTTTATGAACACGGCTTGGAGAAACGGTATCGCTCGAGACGATCTGGCAGTTGTATACCTTCTGAGTGTTCCAGGAATGGCGCACGTCAAATACGATATGCTGAGCGACGTTTTAAACACTAATGATGGTCTGACAACAAGACAGGTACCACACACGGCATACTGAAAGGCCGCGTGTGGCATTACAGTATGTCGCCTGACAAGTGACCATGTTCCAGACAGTTTGTTAAGTAGCTCCTTCTTTCTGTTTGCATCATCCTTATCATTCCTGTACAGATGACACCACTTACACGTCAATGTGATATATTCTCCGTGTCCCTTCCCCATTTCTTGCTTCTATTAAAAGAGCTTGATTTTCTGAAAGATATTCAAAACTTTCCCTTTTGAAAATGTCTAGTAGAGACCAGTTTTATCGGGCGAGTGGGGTGCTTTATAGAGAAAAACCTTCCCCATTCGTAATGTGGCTCCCGAATCCAAAGTCTCGACGTTTTCGCTTGATCAAAAGCCTTTTCCAAACGAGTTTTCGGTTTCTCGGATCATCCACCTCGAAAATCCGGGTGGCGACTCTTCGAACGCACTTTGGGCGCGGGAGCCCACAGTGGCAACTCTGCTGGGGAGACTTTATTATTCGAAACTTTGAAACTTACTTTTATTTTTCAAATAATCGAATAATTACGAGAGCCAAACTTGAATGGTGTTTTCAAAAGGGGGTTTTAAATATCTTTTGGAAAATAATATTCTTTCACCTCGCTAGTGAGTTTCGGCTATCTTGCCAGGTGTACCGGTGACAAGCTCTCTCGGAATGCCGAGCAACCCTCGACTATGATGAGTCATCGTGCTGTTCGACTATTGTCTTGCAATACACTTGACATGGGGAGTACATCTTGGTTCTAGTCCGGGGAACCCTTTTGAGACCAAAACCGGCCTTCGCACTTGTACATAACTATAGAACCTTCCCAACTAGGA
>JAOTQK010041206.1:0-18845 GCA_025642025.1 Rhododendron ferrugineum | reverse complement strand
ACCCGATTTTCGAAGAACGGAAGTAGCACTACAATCTGTTCAACGGGCGAACCAGGAAACTGTGCAGAACTCTCTCAAAATATGTATGTTATGAATGCAAGGATTTTTCCATCCTGAAATGGGAGGAGATGTGTCCTATTTATAGAGAAGTAGGCACCCCAACGAAAAGGAACGGTAACTGTTCGGAATGGTGTTAGGAAAAAGACGCAACTGTTGGTCTCGACCGAAGAGACACCACTCTCCGGAATTATCAATGCCGAACCAACACTCCACTTCATTTTCCAAGAGACACAATCATAGAGAAAGTTGCCACGGAAAAACTGAAACGGTGGCACTGAGAGGTAGTTGCCACATGTTGGTATATGAACCAACATTAAAATTAATCCAAAAAGCTTATAAAAATGAAGTAATTAATTAAATTAATTACAACAAGTTCCCATCAAACTTTAAGCCTTAGAATTATATGAACCCGCTGCCACGCACAGCCCGGTTCGGCGGCAAACCAAACAATTTCAATCACTCCATATTTATTTATCCATCGCAGAGATAAATAAATTACAACCAAATCAAATATGATTTATTTTGGAGTCAATTTCCAATTCACTTATTTCCAACAGAAGGTTGTTTAGTCTCTCAAGGGATGAACATAGCACCGTCCCATCTTCCTTCTGTAGACTTAAAATGACCAATCTCCTCAGTTGTGTTAGCTTCCCCACCTCTCTTAGCACAATGTCACTATTACTCCCTTGGTTTGCTTCAATACCACATAGTTTCTGCAAGTGCAACAAACTTCCTATTCCCGTCGGGGCTTTGAAGCCAATTCGAGCATCAAAAGGAAGATAACAACGGGCATCGATGTTGCAGCGATACAACAAGAGATGACGAAGATGTTGGAGCTTCAAGATCTCATCAGGCAACTTAGTGACATTCGTTTGTTTCAGATCCAATGTTTCTAGCTTCTTTAGTTTTCCGATCGATTTCGGGATCATCTTTACATTTGTCGCCCTTAAACTTAGATAAGTAAGATTAAGGAGTTTCACAATTTCACGAGGGAATATTTCTAATTGTGCTCCTCTCAAGTCTAACACCGTTAGTAGCCTTACACCCGTGCCTAAGGATGCAACCTTTGACAACATGGTCAACGAATCTGTTGTGCTGAACACGAGCAAAGAACGAAGGCCTGTGAAACAAATGCTTTGTTGAATGTCTTCCAAATTATGGTGGACCGAGAGGCGTCGCAATTTCTCAGGCCATGCTCTACCTCTTGCACTTGCTATTGTGACAATGTTTTGCTCTCTCGACTTCACAATTATCATTTCACGCCAAAGGTCATGGATCCGATAAGCTTTGAACCTTCCATCTTCCCTGACCTTTGTCACTTGAACTAAACTTCTGTTCATTAGCTCATTGAGGTAGCCCTCAGCAACTTCTTCTATTGTCATTCCTTCTTTCACTTCTATAAATCCTTCAGCCGCCCACAACCGAATTAATCTCCAGTGATCAAGGAGACAATCTTCTGGAAAAATACTCAAGTACAAAAAACATAACTTAAGATAGTAAGGCAAATCAAAGTAACTGAGGGACAATATCTTAGTCATGCTCATGAGCTTGTCATTTCCTTCTAGTTCTGCACCAAGGCCGCGGTAAATCCTTTCCTTCTCATCCACACTCTTCTCTTTTGTTGATAACAGACCACTAATTGCCACTATTGCAAGTGGTAACCCCTCGCATTTTTTTAAGATGTCTTTTGACAAATCTTTCAAATATGAAGGACAAGAATTCTCCTTGAATGTCTTTGAGCAAAACAAGGCCCATGACTCTTTGCAAGGCAAGGGCTCGAGATTATACATCATGCCATGATATTCTTCGCTAGCAAAAGATGCTAATTCTACATTTCTTGTTGTCAGAATTATTCGACTGCCACAATTACCTCGTGGGAGTGGTTGCCTGACTTCTTCAAAGAGCACTCGAATCATGTCTTTTAAAAGCTCTTCGACCTTGAATGATTCAGAAACGGTGATCCAAGCATGGTTATGGAAGTGCCTTTTCACTGTTGCATCGTCGTAGACTTTTTTTGTAAGGGTGGTTTTGCCCAATCCGCCCATTCCTGCTATAGAAAGCACCTTGAGTCGAGGATCCTCATCCACTAGCCACTGAATCAAGTGTGATTTGGGTTTGTTAATGCCCACAAGGTCAGCTTCTTGGAGTAGAAGGGCATCGCCACGACAATCATACCATCCGATGTCTGAATGAGTAGAGCTTGAGCCTTGCTCTATTTTGCCATATATGTCACTATATCGCTCATGTCCCTCAGAAATATTGATGATTCTGGACCTGATTGCTTTTACTTCAGAAGCAATTTGGCGGCGAGCTTTTAAAGTCTTAATAAAGAAAGAAACCTTACGAACAAACTCGCAGAATCCGGTGCTATGCCTATGATGATGTTTGAGGCAAAGCATGTACATGTCAAGAGCATCTGCAGTCTCATATGCAGCTTCTCGAACTTGCTTCACCCATACTTTGAGTTTCGGGTCTCTATCTTCTATAGCATCAGCAACTTTGAGGAAATGTGTCATGCGCTCCGCTTCCGAGATTAATTGGATTGCTTATGCATGTCAAATCACATACTCCTACAACATAACACAGATGCACCCACTTCAAAAAAAAAACCAAGCAGGATATATTTAAATTTTTATTTAATTGGGATTGGGCGAGTTTGGCTTCAAGGTTTCATCCCATGGCCGCACTATCATCACATTTGATGCGTTGAATCCTTCCATTGCAATGATAACTCTTTTTTCCCTTTTTGATTTACTTCCATATTAGTTGTCTTTAATACTTATTAATTATGGTTAAATTTGGTGAGATCTAAAAGTTGGAAAGAGCCAATCAAAGTGAAGGTAATGTACACCCTCATTTAGCGATGGTGAACAAAATCGAACTCGAGAGAAATAATATTGGTGGGACACAAGTGGCAAATTGGAAAAGTTTGATAAGGGCAATATAGTAATCCGGTGAAGCAAGCCAATTTACTGTGTTTGGATTGGTATTTGAATTTTTTTTGAAAAATAGTAGGGGTAATAAATTGAGAGGAATAGAGAGAGAAATGTTGGAAGTAGAGGGAATCTAGAGTGAATTTTTTGAAAAATTCTTTTTGAGTTGTAAAAAGAACACAGCATAAAGCGTCCCCCAATCCTGCCCACATGGAAGACGACCAAAGAGTGTAGAAGTACAAGGGGTTTTTTCGGCATACCATTGCCAAAAGCCCAAAATGGTTCATCGTCGTCAGTTTGATAAGGCAAGGCAAGGCAAGGGATTACAAAAGAGGCTATCATCATCATTCCCAGAGGATAAAAGGTCATTGAGGTCAATTGTAAAGCAAAGCTACAATTACTATAAATCTACTTTTTGATGAATTTGTTTATCTAGTTTTCTCTTTTGAGCAGGAAGTAGAAAAGCAGGAAGTAGGAAAAGTGAATCGCACATAGGTTTAATTTTTGACCCCACAAATCCAAAGTTCTGGTTCTGTCCTTGTGTGCGTATGCGAGAGCACGAGCGTGAAAGCGTCTTTCAAAAACTTTCCAAACAACTACAATTAGTGAGTGCGAGGATTGAGAACATGAGTTCAGAGTGAGGATTGAGATTGGGAGCGACAATCACTTTGAAAGATTATGTGACTAAGAAAATGACCAGTAAGGATACATACACAAATTTATGCACAGATTTTGTGGGGGGCTCACTACGGGTCTCACACAAAAGATTTGAGCCGTTCATTAAATGTAAATTATTTTTTCAATGGGCTCTGCGAAAAATCAACTTAATTCAATATCTATATATAGATGCTCGATCCAATTATCTAACTTTTTATTATCTTGAAATCTGAAAGAAAAATTAGATGATTGGATCGAGTACATATAAGCATCGGATTGAGCCTGATTTTTCGTGAGTGCCTTTTGAAAAAATATTTTACATTTACTTGAATCGTTTGTATGAAATCTGTAGTGACCCCACACAAAATCTGTGCACAAAATCTGTGTAATCTTGCTGTGTGAGTAGCAGCACTGGAAAATGACACTGGCGGAGTAAATTTGGGGCTAAAAAAATAAAAAGACTTTTAAATTTCCATGTGATATCATGTGCTCGTGCAATGCGTGCTTATTGTCATTTAGGTATAGTTCCGCTAAGGACTTTTTATCCTTATTCAAATTTTTTTTACGTTGATTAATTTTGTGCCAAATTTTTGTGGATCATTGAAAAAGTTAAAAAATAATACTTTCATTCGAATATTTTGGAAAATATCTACTTTTAAGCCAGAAAAGTCCAGTTTTTTTGACTTTTTAGCTGAAAAGTGATTATTTTCCTAAATATTTGGGTGAAAGTAAAAAAAATTACTTTCTAATTATCTTGTCGAAACGAATCAATAATTTGACACAAAATTGACGGACGCAAATTTTTTAATAAGCACAAAACTTTCAAAAAATTCTTTTTAGCTAAGTGGAACACAACCAGTGATTGGTATGTCAGAGTCCTCTATCTAGCTAGCGGTCTAGCTTCGGTCAATTCCCTATAGTTGACATCTCCGTTCCACTCCGTTCGTTTTGGGATTTTAGATTTAAATTTGTAGATAATGAGTTTAGAGAGAAATAAGGTAATGATTGAAATTTTGGTTTCTCCCCAGGTGGCGACGGTGGCGGCAGGAGGCGGCGGGTTGTGGCTGGTGGCTGTTTGGGTGGCTGTGTTGTTTGGTGATCTGTGGCGGATGTGGGTTGGGCAGTGGTTGTTGGCAGGCGCGGTGGTGGCTGCGGCGGGGGTGGCGGCGGCTGGAGATGATGTCAGTTTGTTCCTGTAGGGTTTTGGGTTTGGGCTAGGGTTGGGTTTAGGTGTTCGGGCTTGGCCCGTTTTTGGTGTTTGGGTTTTTTCCTGGTTTGGGTCCAGCCTGTTGGACCTAAATCAGTTCCTCCGTGTGCTTGGAGATGAGGGTCTTGGATGGTCAGGCCGGTGTATCCTTGATCCTATTTTCTTGTAACTTCGTGTTATAAGTTAATGAAATTCTATTTTCGCTGAGCAAAAAAAAATAATTTGAGACAAATAAAAAGAAAAATGTGAGTAATGATTGAAAAAAAATAGGATAATGATTAAAATCTAAAATCCAAAACTCCAAAACAAACGGGTCCGTGTTTGTCACTTTTCCTCGTACCTCTTACTTTTTTTAATGCGAAAAGCTAAAGGGACCAACGAGAATTATACCGATAGGGTACTGACGGGCATGCGAGGCTCATTCTGGATCTCGCACGAATGATTCAAGCCGTTCAATAATTATTTTTACAAAAAAATCGAGTAGGTCCTCGAAAAATCAGCTCAATCCAATATGTGTAGGTGCTCGATCCAATCTTTCATTTTTTCATCCAAATTTTAGGATCATTGACAATGGCTCAAATCATCTGTGCGGGACCCGGCGTAGACTCCGTGTGAGAACCCACCTTTGATACGTAAGTCCCACATTGGGCATTTCTAATAGAGTTAAATGGAATATGAAAGATTTCGAGCAACTATTGTATAACTTGAGATTAATCTTTTGAGTCACATGGTTTAGGCGAAGGGTTAGCAGGTTAGCTAGCGCGGGTCGTTACTATTGGTATCAGAGTACAATCTTGGTCTACATAATGGGGGCCACTTCTAGAATTTGGTACGAGCCTATATGCTGTACAGAGCTAAGTGTCACACTATGACCACCAGAGAAATGTTGTTGGACCAATACAACCCCAAGGTGGGAAGATTGTGAGAACCCACCTTTGATATGTAAGTCCCACATCGAGCATTTCTGAAAGAGTTAAATGGAATATAAAGGATTCCAACTAGTTACTGTATAACTTGAAATTAATTTTTTTAGCCACGTGATTAAGCGAAGGGTTAGCAGGTCAGTTGATACGGGTCGTCACACTCTGCGTGCCCGTCGATACCCCATCGGTATGATTCTCGTCGGTCCCTTTAGACAGGTTATTTTTTAATAGAGCATTAAGGTAGATAGATACTACGTACTTTCTTTCTCATCTATATTTTGTGTTCTATCCAATGGAAAAGAATATTATTAAGAGTTTTTTTTTTCCTTTTTTTCCTTCAAATTATGCACATTTTCTCTATTTAGTCCTTAAACTATCAATTTGACGATTTCATCCCCTCAACTATCATACCGTTATCTACTTAGTCCAATAGATAACGGAAGTTAGGAATTTGGACGGAAAATGCCATGTAAGACATGTTTAGGACCCTTTAGAACAGATACTTGATTATGAGAGCCTTAGAGATAAAAATTAATTATGATCTTTTAGGATAAAATGATAAGAAAAATAAGACGTTCACATCGGTTTCAACAGATTAAAAATTGGAGCAATTAATTTTTTAACCATATTTTTTAGTATACAAACCTAAAAAAATTATGTGCTCGAATTTTCAAACCGTTTGCAATGGTGCGAAGATTTATTTTTCTGATCATATTATTCTAAAGAGTCATGATTAATTTTTATCTCTAAGGCTATCATAATTAAATATCTTCTTTTTATTTGGGACCTTTTAGAGCAGATACTTGATTATGAGAGCTCTAGAAAAAAAATTAACTATAATCTTTTAGCATAAAATAATCAGAAAAATAAGATCTTCGCACCGGTTCACACTGATTGAAAATTGGATCGCTTAATTTTTAACCATATTTTTAATATAGAAACAGTCTAAATTCTATATAAAGAATTTAGTTTTTTTTTTAAATATGTATGTGCCACGTAAGATTCTAATATATGAACCTTGTAAAAAAATTAAGTGCTCCAATTTTCAATTTGTTTGAACCGGTGTGAATATCTTATTTTTATAATCATTTTATCCTAAAGGATCATAATTAATTTTTATCTCTAAGGCTCTCATAATCAAGTATATGCTTTACAGGGTCCAAACATGGCCTTACATGACATTCTCCATCCAAAATTCTAATTTCCGTTATCTATTGGACTAAGTAGGTAACGGTATAATACTTGAGGAGATGAAATCATCAAATTGATAATTTAGGGACTAAGTAGAGAAAATATGCATAGTTTAGGGGATAAAAAGAAGAGAAAAAAAAACTCATATTATTAAAGCTTTCTTAATGCTATGCAAGTCTCTTTGATAGTACAATTTTTAACTCTGCATTAAGCTCCCTAATTAGATAAGTTATCAAGTGGGGAGGTCCCCCCCTCTCTCTCTCTCTTTCTAACCCTAAAGAAGCCGCCGCCTCGCATCTCCTCCTTCCCCTCCTCCTTAGAGTTTTACACCTCAATGGGTGATGAGAGAGGAGGAATTTCTTCCCCTCGTGGGGTTTTTTCATCTTCTGATCTTAAATCTTGGAAGTTTTCTCTCATTCTCCCTTCACCCCCATCCTCCTCCTCCCCAAACCACCATTCGCCGCCCCTCCTCCACCTCTTCTGTCGTGTAGTCCGACGGCTTTTGGAGGTAGTGCCTTGCAGATCGTGGTCGCCGGAGGAGTCCTCCCCGGCCGAGGTAAGAGATCTAGGTTGGTGGATGAAATTTGCTCCAATACGGTGAACTCCATTCGGTTCCGTTACCGATTTTTCTCTTTTTTGTTCTCTTCCTTGGTGTCCCTTGTGTGGGATTTCTCCCCGTTTGTGGGGCTTCTATCACCCATGTGTGGGTGTTTTTGGATGTTTTCTGCAGAGCGATGGGTTTAGTTGGAGTTGAGTATAGTCTTTGGACTGAGTCGCCTCCTGTTTGGTTTCTTAATCTCTTATTTAGGGATGAAATTTTCTCTTAATATATTGTTTATTGGATTTATAATATCATCTGTTATCGTTTTGGAAAAAAAAAAAAAAAAACTTCCATTCAAATGCTTCCCGCACATCAAGGAAGACAAATCAACAAGTTTAAAACTAAGAGTTTAACTAGCTATGATTCATTAGAGATTCGAGGAGCAACGAAATCTATACAATATAAAACCGTTGACGATTCAAAAATTAAGACTAACCACACTTGTTATTAATTGATATTCACAACACATGGTTGTTTCCTGACTATGGTTTAGTTTATGTTCATAAGCAAATCTAGAGGTAAATAGAGTTGTTTTCCATAGACAATAATAATTACTTTATTTTCATATGCAGATCTAGAGCAATGCTATTTACCTCTAGATCTGCATACGAACATAAAGTAAATCAGTCATAAAACAACCATGTGTTTTGAATAACAATGATTTTTTTTTTTTTTTGGAAAGGCTTTTGAAGAACAATGATAACGTGTGATTTGTCGTAATTACTGAATCGTCAAGGGTTTTTTGGTAGCTAAGTATTTTCTTTTGTTTGGTCCCTACTCCAAGTTATATTCTTAGTAGCCAAGCATTACCTTTTTAGCTAGACCTACTACTAGTATAAATAAGGGTGCAACCCACCTTGCAATTCATTTAGCTATCAACAAAATTTCAGAGTTTATTGCGTTTGAATTAGTACGCAACTAATCTCTTTGTGAATTTCACTGCGTCAATCACAGGCACTTTGAATATGTCAATCAGATCAGTGATGTCCCATGTGGGTAATTGAAAGTCCTCGATTGTTTAAGTTGGGGGAAAGGGAGGACAAAAGAAAAGATAAGAAGATAATATGGGAAGTTAAAATTCATTTCTTTTGTTTCCTATGATCTCCTTCTTCCTTGCTACATCCCTCTTCCTAAAAAACATGATCTGAAAACAGACTTAAATCAGACGAAGCTATCTAATAAACTTGCACAGCACCAATGCATGTAAGCCGTAATTTGCTTCACAGATTTGTAGATAAACCGCGCGTGTGCACTTCACTTCAAAGTTAGCATTTCCTTTCTAAGAAGGGGTTTGACTATTGCAGGAGGGAAATTCAAATGCAGCTGAGGAGGTCGTCATGTGGATGGTCCAAGTGGAGATATAAAGTTCTCAAATGACTTCAACGTGGTTTATATCGCGAGTTTGTTGCTATCTTTTGGTTGTGGACAGAGAGGAAGCCAAGCGATCCAACTCAATGAAGATGATTGCACGTACCATTACCCATAGTAGACATATTAATAGCGCATAATGTAAAAGTACGATAGTTTGCATTTTTTGGTTTCCGAATTTGTTATCTTGTAGTATGTTATGAGGAACATGTTGCATACATTGCTTATGGTTTGTGGTTTTCAATTTCAATTGAGTGAGCTTTTTGAATATTTATTGGTAGGAGGCTAACCATGAGAAAGGGGCTAATACCATGGGCATGAGAATGAGCACGCGCGAGACTCCTTGCGGGCACGGAGCCTTCAACTAGTATCTCTTACTATAAGTTAATTCACATTTTAGCATACATCTTTTGACAGCCCCGTTAGAGACCCTCTAAAGCAAGTCTACCGCACTTAGGAACATGCATTCACTTGTGTGATGCAAAAGTGTTGGAGTCCTTTCCAGTCTTTCAGTTGAATTTGTTTTGGACGCTTTAACATGGTGTTTGACTGAAATGCTTTGGTTTAGTGCGTTTGCTCAGGACAAGCAGGACTTCTTTGTTTCAAATTATTTCTATTCACAAAATTGATAGAGCATCCGCGGGTAATTGCCTTCAATATATTTTGGTGGTGTTTGGTTTCAAAAAAACCAAGCAAGACAATGTAAAATCTCGCATTCAAAAGCAAAATGTCTACTCAGATCACAATAGATAGACTTCCAGATTATAGCCATCCATTGGAGGCATGCCAAAAAAATTCCTAAGCAATCAAGCCATTTTACAGAAAATAAGATGCACTGCAGAATGATATCCACCCTCTATTCATCTGTGCGAAAGTATATCATAAGGTAATGACTAAAATGGATGCTTTGAAAGTTCACTAAAATTGATGGGTCCTTGAACAAGTGTGTGAAATCGCTATCTTATACGATTCACCCTTTATAATAATTATCCTCAAATCAGCTAGTCAAAAAAGCTAATTAGGGCAAAACCAAGTAAGCTCGAAAATAGACAATGGAAGGAATTTCTTTCCAATCAAAACCTTCTAACTACTTTTTTTTGAAAGGTCATTAAAACCTCCTTAAAAGGGCGCATAAAAACAGAACCTGTACAACTGGAAAAACCAAAAAAAAAAAAAAACAGAGGTTCCTAAATAAAAGTTTAGGTTGCATCTGGGGATATTTTATTTGTGTAGCAGGTTACAATGGAAAAAGGCCCCTCAGAATCCTCATCCATGCCTTCTTCCACTGATTCAATGGCAACAAATTATTGATAAACTAGCAAAATCAAGAAACCACTGGACCAACAAAAAGAGGTTCAACTAAGCAAGCCATGTTTACAGCTAAATTCAGGCACAAAGGGCACTACCAACACTTGCTACAATAGCATCGATTAAAATCTGAAGTGAGGCACAATCAGAGCCAACGAAGGAAGGTCTGGAAAGAACGTTCATTCAGTGTCTCTTCTTTCCAGTTGCTACTTCCCAAGCCTGTAAGATGTGGTTGACAATTTCCTCTACACCCTTGCCATGCTTCACCTGCATTTGTATTTGTGTCACACCGTATTAACAAGAAGCTCTCAAAACATTCTAAAGAAGAAGAAAATTTAGGGTCATTGGATGAAAGGCGAATGTCATGCCTGAATTATGGACCGGAGAAATGAGAATCACATAATTCAATTTCCTGTAACTTGGGGTAACAGCATAGTTAGCACTCATCCTACAATCTACTTGCTTATACGTCCTTTGACCTTTGGATTGAGAGAGTAGTTCTGGTCCACAGCACCGGCTGTGGGGTTAAGCGGCATGATTGGATGCCCATTGATTATGTTCCCTCTTTCTAAAAGCTTTGTTACAAGTCCATATTGTGACTATCCTCCGGAATAAAATGTTTAGATCTCTTCAATGCGCCTTCTGATGCAATTGAGTACATACTGAGGATTTATTATGTCATATGGATGGGGAATACAAAAAGTAAATCCTATCAATACTTCTTTATGGTTTCAAATTTCTTTTCTTTTTCGGCAAAAGGTTTCAAATTTCTTTTGTTTCTATCTTTGGTAGTTTTTTCATTGCTTTCTATAAACCAAAAGCACAGTGAGAAAAGAGAAATAAAATAAACAGTTATTACCATGTCATAATGAATCAATGCACACTCCTAATTTCCATTTGTCAAAACAACAAGAATTGGATATCTGATAAGGAAATACACCTGAGCAAAAACGAATGGTCCTCCATCCCTCATCCGTAGTGCATCCCGCTCCATCACCGCCAGATCAGCTCCAACTGCTTGTGCAAGGTCAGTCTTATTTATCACCTATAATTAAACAAGTTATTATTATATCAGAATATTCATATTATAATTCCTCAAATGAGAAATATAATAGGTGCCAAAACATAAACAGCAGATATGAGAACAAAATCACCTACAAGGAGGTCAGCTTGTGTAATGCCTGGGCCTCCTTTTCGAGGTATTTTATCACCACCAGACACATCAATTATGTAGATGATATAGTCGGCAAGTTCTCTGCTGAAGTTGGCAGCCAAATTATCTGCAACCAGACAACTCAATAAGTCAGATCTTTCTCAATCAATACCGTGATTAGGTGGAGTCCCCTGGCTCTGTGGTACTGAGGACAATTTTCCTAGCGGGTATATGGAGTAGCCTATTTTTTATATCCACTTTATGCATACAAAAAACAGTGTTTAGCCCTTGAGGTGATGATCCTAAGCCATACCATGCATCCCAACTATATATCATACAACTGCAATGGAATCTCATTTAATTGCAAGTATTTCTATGAAGTGTTGAATACTAGCGATGAATACTTCAAGAACATTTTTCTTTTTGGAAAATTTACAATAACTTGACGGCAAGTGTTGAATTACTCGTGATGAATACTTCAAGAACAATTTTCCTTTTGGAAAATTTACAATAACTTGACGGCAACACATCTCTTATTCCTACAGCATTGTTTCTCTCCACCCTCAGATTCTAGATTCATATGAACTGAAGTAACTGCTGCAATTTTCCATCAACATTGGAAATCCCAATTTTTTCAGATTAACATCCCTGTTATCTCTGAACCAGTACATGATGGAAGAGTCTCACTTCCCTGAACTGGTAACAGTGCATCACTAATTCTGGTAATCACATAGCACATTGGCTCCAGGGGGTAGTAGCACTAACTTGAGAAATTTTGTGCACTCTAGACATGCAAAGTGAGAAAAAGTATCATTTTCAAGATTACCTCCCCCAGATTCACAGAGAAGGATATCTGCTTTGTACAAGTTAGAGAGCTCTTCAAGAGGGCCAAGATTGATGCTAATGTCTTCACGAATAGCAGCATGCGGGCAGCCACCAGTTTCCACAGCTCGTATCCTTTCCTCAGGAAGTGCTCCATGTTTTACCAAGAATTCACCATCCTCTTTTGTAAATATATCATTTGTCACCTGAAACAATGATTTTCTTCGTTACTTCCTTTTGATTTATACACAACGAAGTCAAATAGTAAGACTACAAGCGCATGTGCTTAATCTCAATATTGGAGGCACAATCATTATGATTTTGGAGATCGTTAGTCATTTAATCGAACAAAGAAGACGGCTGTAAGAAAGCAGACTGCATGCGTCAAATAGAAACCGCTACAAAATTCAACCAAATAGTGCTGGAAGAAGAGCTCAAGGGCATTTCAAATCCCGCAGACAAAGTGTTTCCCTGATGGCTACCGCACGGGAAGGTCATGTAGATTCCACACTATGCTATACAAAACTTATATCCCGGAAGAAGGGTAGGGGCAATAGAAATTCATCTAATTCCTTAGACACGATTCCTCCCATATACAGATGGATAGACATTAGAAAATAGCTAAATAATCTAGTTCAGTAAAAGTTTCTCATTGCTGAAAACTAGAGATGGCAATCTCAACCCATATTTTTTAACCCACCCAAATCCGCCCACTTATAACCCAACCCAACCCGCCCATTTTATATAATGGGTTGATATGGGTTCAACCCATATCAACCCATATTTAGGTGGGTTTAGGTGGGTTGAAAATGAGTTTAATATGGGTTGAATGGAAAAACCCAGAGCCCGTAATTGCAAAAGGCGTGTTGGTGACTACTCCACGAAAGCAAGACCGCGCAGGTCGACCAAAACATACCCCCCCTCAGCTCACTTTATCACAACCTCCTCTTCGAAAAAATTACTGCTCCAATAAACACCTTTATATTTCAAGGAACTGTTTGGTTCATGCTTGTTTCAGAAAAAAAGAAAAAGAAAACAAACTTCTCTCGATTTCGTCTCCCAAACAGATCGTTCATCCAACACGCCTCTTGATGTAGAACATATGGAGGCCCAATTTTATGTTCAATTAGACCAGATGAAGCCTCGGAAGCCCAAACGATGTTTAATTTTGATTTTCAATACGGACTGTCCAAAAACACTTTGGACATGTGCGATTGACCCCCGTAAAACCTTCGTTACGAAATGATCTGCAAATAATTAAGATTTTATGTTAAAGGACAGAGAAGACGACTTCGGGTGGGTTTGGCTTGTTAAGTCAAAATGATTTTTTTTTTTTTTTGTCTTTACTCAAAGTTTTTTCATATTTTTTAATTTTGCTTCAAATTTTTGCAACTTATTGATTCGTCTCGTCCAAAGGAATCGAAAAAGTAAATTTTTTTGATGAAACTCAGAATATTTTTTAAAAAAGATTATGTTTTTTACTTATTTTGTCTTTATTCAAAAAATCATGAGTTTCGAACATAATATTTTACTTTTTCGATTCCTCTCGTTGAGGCGAATTATTAATAAACTACAAAAATTTGACGCAAAATAAATAAATACAAAAAATAATAATAATAAAGAAAAAAAGTCACTCAATTTTTAATCCAAACGCACCTGAAGCCGGTGTTGGTATACCGGGTGAGTTTGGACCATAATATTTTTATTCCTCTCTTTGACTCGAACCAATAATCCACAAAAAAATGACGCAGAACGTACAAATTAAAAAAATTAAAAATTGGCTTATACAGCCGAAAGACACCATAGAGTTTTGCTCATTTGTGAACGTGTTTCAACTTATATCGAGGGAAGACAGTGGAGAAGGAAGGGGGAAACGGGGCCGGGGGAGAAGAGAAGAGAGAGAGAGAGAGAGAGAGAGAGAGAGAGAGAGAGAGAGAGAAAAAAAAGAAGAGGAAAATGGGTCGGGTTAGGCGGGTTTGGGTTTGACTTGACCCATATTTGACCCGACCCGTTTCAACCCGTTTACTATTTGACCCATACTTGACCCGCCCATATTTGACCCGTGACCCGTTTCAACCCGCCCAGACCCGCCCATCTGCCACCTCTACTGAAAACTTATTAAAGCACTCGGTACGTTGAAAATCAAGGCAGCATAGATAATAAGTATACTATGTTGTACGTATACATGCAAAAGGAAAATAATTAGTTCAGTATAGGACAATTATAAATACTATTGAGCATGAGGTGGGTTTTCATAAACATAAGCACGATACTAGTGAGCAGGAGGTGGGTTTTGACATTGATGGCTTGCTCCATAGTGTCTGCTTGTTGAGAAGTGTGAAAGGCAATGGAAAAGGGCGAAATGATGTTCTTCAAATAGTGCTACCTCATATGCTCAAGAGCGGTTTTGAGCCACCCAATCTACTTTGAACATCAAAGATGGAAGGGCCAATGATGGTAACCTAAGAAGCACAGACACATCTACTGGCCTCATGGATCCGTCCCCGGCACGTGTCGGATACGGACATGACACAATACTCTCTGGACACATGTCAAACATGCCTAAAAATGTGGCCAATTTTTTTGTATTACACTCTTGGGACACGTGGAGTAAGGACACACTAACAGGTTAAAATATCATGCTAAAACTTGGTCCAGTTGATGGATATTTCATGAGTACTTACACAGTTACAATTGATTCGTATTTGTGGGTTTTCTCCTTATTTGATAGAAATGATGTTTTTATCTTTTATATAAATTCATAAGATACCTCTATAATGCAGAAATATATATTTTATTTGGTGTGTCGACGACGTGTCCGTGTCCTAACTTATGAAGAAATGACACATCAGTGTATCATGTCCATATCTGTGCTTCTTAGATGGTAACCAGGTGAGTTTAAAATCTCTTGATAGAAAGTTTTTTGTCCTGGGGGTCAAGCTATATGCCAAATGAGCAATTGGTGCCTTGCCTCAAGACTATTCAGTAGAATCAGTACGCACTAAGGAAAAAACAGTCTCCAAACTCGCTGATTGAGGAGCCTTGACTGAGTTGATCAAATCTCCTGCTGGGTGCGTGCCCCCTCTCTAAGATGCAATTGGCCCCTGACTCAGCAAAGCAGGTTTGTAATATCTAACATGAGGCAAATGTCCTGTGCTCATGTTCTCCAAAAGCACCCCCTAAAGCGATTAGACACGAGGCCTAGAATGTCCTTGGGGTTGTGACCCGGTTAGGGGACACCCAACTGACCCATGAAACCTCACTTGAGATCACCAAAGCACTTTGTTGTTGAACTTGAAGGTTCATCACGTGCTTTGCAACTCTCTCAAGGAAACAAGCAAAGCAGTCTTAGAGAAATAGAGGCCTTCAGAAGAAGACATTTGGGACGTTGACAATACATCTCATACTAATTCTACATCCAAAGATTACCATACCTATACTCTACAACCCCATCTCGGAGCAAGGGTGCCTACTGTAATATCAAAGAAATCAACCACCAGTTGCGGAGCATGGCATATTGTTATGTAAGGGTGAGCTGGCTCCTATGGCTTGGCCTTCAAGAAAAAGGTCTCCACCTCATGCATGCAAGAAGAGCACATGCATAGCCTAACTCATCTCTTTCGGTAACACCTAAACCTCCAACCTATGTAGCACCGACACCTCTAGAGGTCGAGGTATCGCCATGTCCGACACGGCTAGATAAGTGTCTGACATGGCACATGGCGCGTCCAATTATTTAAGTTAACTTTTTTAGGGGGGCACGACGGAGACACTTTTGGGACGTGGCAGGGGTGTAAGTGTATTTGTTTAATTTTTTTTAGGGTAACTATGTTTTTACTTAAATGTTTTGGGTTTAAGTGAAACTTAACCTATAAAAACAAGTCCTAAAGAGAAGAAACCCTATCATCAAATTCCTCTCATCCATTTCGTTTTGTTTACATTTTGCAATTTAAACTTGGAAAAAAAATCATATTATATAAATTTATATACATATTATATTATAAACATGGCGTGTCCCCCGCCGTGTCCGTATCCCCATTTTTTTAAGAATTCTCGTGTCTGTATCCGTGTCCGTATCCGTATCTGTGCTACATAGCCTCCAACCCACTCTGACTCGCCTTCTAAAATTGCCTTTGTTACGTTCTCCAATGGCCCGTGTCAGATAAGTGCTATCATCTTCCCACAAGGTTCCGTTCCAGCCTACCCGTCTACAACTATGCACGTAAGATGACTATGAAAGTTTAAGAAAATATTCACTTTCACACAACACCAAAGCTTGCGAAAACGGAGTTTGCATTTCTTTCCAAAATGATTATAAAAAATACCAAAAGAAAAAAAGAAAAATTCAAGTAAAATTTTAAACAAGTTACACAATAATTATGCAACTATATTGGGGAATTTTTTTTCAAAAAGGATAAAAGGAATTTGAAAAGAGAGTCAAAAAGTGGTTGAAATTGTCGGGAGGGAAGCGAATGGGGGCTGGCGATGCTCCCCGGTCGGATGTGGATCTGGAGTTCATGTGATAACAGATGGGTCTACAAGAGCCCATTCATTGAAAAAGTAGGGATGTTACATGACCGAGAATTCAAGTTGTTAAGTCTCAAGTACGCAGGCAGACAAGCAGTTGCCTCAATTTTGTTCACTTAGAATGCCCAAGAACTAATCAGTTCTTCAACTTGGCATGTGCCACAGATAAGGGAATATAATTGCAAAACTACGGTGGAGAACGCCATAACGGATAGAATTAGCCCTTGGACAAGTGAAAACACACAAGAGTGAATAGGCAACTTTGCATAGTCTGGAGTGTGTCTACTAAAATTCTTAGGTAAAGGGAATAAGAGGGGATGTGAAAAAAAGGAAAGCATACTTGGAAATATCAAGTTCTCCTAATCAAGTACACTAGGAAGTAGAAACTCATAATGGTAGCTTTACTAAGAAGAGCTAGAAAAGACTATTGAATACGTGGGATATATCACACAACGTGTTTCTAAAAAAATAGAAAAAAGGAGGTAATTGTATAAGAAGAATTCTGTAGTATGTACCACTTTCTGGGTTTGTAAAGTATGCCCAGTTATGAATGATGTTGGTTATAATATCCTTAGTAGTGTTTGGTTATGCCCCAGAGGATGTCGCATGAGTTGATCTGCTAGGGGGCCAGTTAAATGTCAAATCAAAATGGGTTGTGATTTTAAAACCAAATGGTGTGACTCACAGTGGTATTTGGTCATGATTCACAGAGTGGTATTAGGTTCCGATATATGACTCACAATCTTGAGTTAACCCATAGTGGTTGTTTATTGTTATGAGTCTATGACCAAACTAGTTTTGGTAGGTCTGATTGGTGTTGGTTAGAACAAAACAACATCACAAACTACTTTTATTTTCCAGATGTACGGCTGAAGTGGGAGGTGCATATGGTAGGCACCTTTTTGTGATTGTTTAGTCCAACCATTACGTAAATAACCTGAATTGCAGCTATTGAACCTTTGGGTAGACAAATGGAAACTGTTGAAAACAGAATAAATATCTATTCAAGTTACTAAATACACCAGAGGAAACATCAATCGGTTATCATTCTGTATATGAAAGAAGTATTGTGGCTCAAAGTCAACCATTGCAGCAAGAAGCAAAAGCATTAGGTCAATGTAGGAGTGGGTTGAAGCATACAAGTGAGGAACGAAAATTGGCCCGTAAAAGGTTCAGCATAACATGGTCGGGACCTCAATACAGACGGACGTATTTGTAAGTTGGGGATAACGTACAAGTCTGGATTTTGTTGTCACAACACCATAGGGCATTTTCTGTTCCTCAAACTGATTACACACTCTACAAGCTATAGCAACCAAGTGGACAGTCAATAAAGAGTCCATGAATTTTCTAGCTCTCAGTGTGCAATCCATCTTGTTCAGAGGTATTAGATTGTTAACCAAAAACTCATCTAAAAGCTTAAGTTGTTAGAGAGAGGGACAACTTCATTATTTTTATTCTCAACACGCCCCCTCAGGCTCTCCTCCATAAGTGGGCTAAACACGTGTAAATTTTAATCATTAGGTAAGCGGTGAGATTCAAACACAGGATCTATTGCCTATTACCTACTCTAATACCATATTAAATTGTTAACCACCAACTCATCTAAAAGCTTAAGCTATTAGAGAGATGGACAGCTTTATTATTTTTATTCTCAACAAGAGGGTAACATTTCTTACATGTCAGACCTTTGATGTTGAAGATCCAGTTACCAAGCTCTTCATTACAAGATTTGTTGTGTTGGTACATAATACAACCGATTAGGATCAGGTTCTAACATTATTATCCACTTCGATATACAAAAAAAAAAAATAGAAGCTCTTGATTGTTGTGTTGAGTTTTAAGGGTATAGAAAAATAGAAGATTGTAATTACACAAAAATGAGATATTGACCGATAGTTTCTTAAATCCAAATCACTAAGTTATTTGATGTGTGGGGAAATCGTAACCACAGCAGTCATGCAGCACGAATCACAGAAACATTTAGTAGATCTTACGTACTGCGGCAAGACTGTACTTATCCCGCAAGAATTGACACAAAGCCAACATCAAAGCTGTTTTCCTGTGCACCAAAATACAAATATTTATCAGAGAA
>JAOTQK010041146.1:0-18943 GCA_025642025.1 Rhododendron ferrugineum | reverse complement strand
TTCTTGATCCGTTTCATCATCGGGGAATCAGAAACCGTAAGTAAACTAATCTGGAAGCCCAGATTGGGGTGTCTATAGCAGTCTCTGTGCTGAACAGTTTACCTGGACGAGTGACTTTACTTGTTATCGGTCTTTATCAATGACTTGGACCGCCAACTTCTCATGTCTTTGGTCCCCATTGCCGAACACCGCCCTCATCGGTAGAATGACTTGTCTCATCTACCACATGCTCCTATATACCATGTGTTCGGCTACTAATTGTTCCTGTTCGAGATTACCTCCCTACAATTGCTCCCTAACTTTACTCGTTGCCAATGTTCGGGGGTTGCGGGTAAAGCTAGAAATAGATCTTGGGCCGAACTCCTTTGGTCCCGTGCAACCATGTCGTCTAAACCCATTGATGTTTTTTGGTGCCTTAGTCATTATCCTTTCTCGATGTAATGGCTCCACGTGGCGTATTTCGTACGCTTTCACATTAAACTTGAACTGACATTTTTGCCAAACGGCGTCAGGATATTATCAGAGGCGTCGTTTCACCTCCGTCCCCCTTTATATTCTTTTAAGGGTTCATTCTGGGTTTTCACACCTAGAATCGAATCTTCTCTTTCTCTCTCTAAAATCAGGCGAAAGCTCCCTTCTCATCTGCCATTACCGCTGTCTGCAATATCCGATTGCACCTCCAGCAACCGCCGTAACCAATATAGTAAGACTCTCATTCTTTCTCCTTTTCATGTTTCACTCTGAGATTTCATTCTCAGATTCTGTTGCTTCTAAGGTTTCGTTCGTCCTCATTTCTAGAGATTTCAATCTGTGTTAGTATTCATTTCATAGTATCCATGGCTGACGAAAATGAGGATGCCCCTAAGCCCAGTAAATTTAGGAAGCTCTGCGAAACTCCTGCTGCCATGGCGGCGTTTAGGGCGGAGTATAATGTTCCAGATAATGTAGGGCTCGATCTCGCCCCTTTAGGTGCAGACAGGGACGCAGGTTCATGGGATAGAATGTTATCCCCATTGTTGCCATTGTCGAGGGTGGAGTTCGTTTCCCCCTTCACCCTTTACTTCGTCATGTTTTGATTGGTATCGTCTTACTCCCATGCAAGTTTCCACAAATGTCTTTAGATTGGTAATGGGGATTGCGGCCCTGAACAAGATTCTAGGTACCCAAATAGGACTTTGGGATATTCATTGGTGGTATAGCATTGTGCTAAACCCCGAGTACAACACTTACTATTTCAAGGTTAGGAAAGCAGAGAAGCGTCTCGTGCTAAACCTGTCGGACTCCGCCCGTGATCACGGAATAGATTTCCTGTACATTACTGGAGGCTTCGAGCCAATGGGGGAAGATGGCTAGGTGGTGGGCTTCCACTGCCCTCACGTATGGGGTCACCCACGTATGCTCCTGATTTGCTTTCTTATTTTCGTAATTGGTGTTTCTTTTTTGCATTCTCTTTGCATTTCTAATTTTACTTTTTGTGCTTCTTCTACTTTTTAGCAACTAACGCTAACAAGCGTCCAAGAAGGGAACCCAACTACATTCGAATAACGGACATTAATAGAGTCCTCAGGTACACAGGGGAGCTGGGCACTCAACAACTGGACGAGGACGCAACGCTGACGTGCTATTGGGACATAATCCTGCTTACAAGGAGTTTATTGACAAAAGGCTCAGCAACCCGAGCACCAGTGCAGCTTCAACCTCCTCTGCTCCCCAATCAAGGAGTCAGAGTTCCATCGCCGGAGTGACCATCGCCGGGCAACCGGGTGAAGTACCTATCTCCAAAGGAATTCCCCTGCCTCGATTAAGTGTTAGGCGTACTTCCCAACAGCACACCGAGCATCCCAACCTCGATCGTGACACCAGCCAGTCTTCATCTTCTGGATACTCTCCTTCTCCACCGAACTCAGGTATAATGAGTCGACAACCTCTGAACCTTAGCTCTCTTCTAATCGTGTCCTCTCGAGGACGTGGTTCCTCTGGCCGGGCACTGTCCACCGGTCAAGCCCCCCGCCTCCTCGCCGTACCAGGGGGGTTCTATACGGTCCACCGCCTCTCCTCGGGAATGTGACAGTTCCCTCGAGGCTGATGAAGTTCACCGGGACATACGTCCCAGAAATCAAGATGCCGGGGATACCGTCGCGCAAGCTGCTGCATCAACTCTGCAACCTCCCTCTCCGAGCACCCATGTAACTCATCAAACCTGGACCCCTCAACTCATTAGAGGTGACCATCTAGTGCATGTTGGGGACAATGCCAGTTCTTCAGAAACTGCACTGGCCCTTGCACAAGGCTTGCTACTGCCAGTTGATATGCATAAGGAGTCCGCATCCCCTTATGATCGGTTAGTGCCCACTGGACTCGTCAGTGGAATTAAGGTAATTAGTTCTTACTATGATCTAAGTCAACTTTTCTCATAGTTTTATTTAGATTTCCAACTCTTTGTTTCATATTTGGTATTTCTTAGTTCATCCAAAAGATGGTCACCCTTGGCCAGAAGTTTCAAAAGGCAGAATCTGAGCGGATTAGACTTCTGAATGACAATACTAGGCTGCTTCAGACTATTTCAAGACTGGAGAGAGAGAGAGAGAGAGAGAGAGAGAGAGAGAAAGAGAGATAAAGCAAAATCGAATGCAGATGAAATAAAAGGAAAACTTGAGACCGCTGAGGATAGCCTCAATCAGGCTCTATCAGAAATGGACAGTGCCAAGAAAGGAGCTTATGAAGATGGTTATCAAAAAGGCTTTGACACAGCTACGGCCAGTTACATGGAGCAGATGCCAGTCATCCAGGATCAGAACTTGGTGGCATGTTGGGAAGCGTGCCATACCAAGGTTGGGGTTGCTGAAGATTCTCCTTTGTGGGTTGAGAATGACCTACCCAGTAGCCCTGCCGTAGCCTCTCATGTTCTCGAGGAACACCTGGAAGATGACGTTGATTAGCAGATTGATGAATTTTGCCAAAGCAGACGAGGACATCCAAACGGAGAATCAGGATGCTCCATCTGAACGTTCACTTGTCGGGAGGCAACCAACGAGACCAACAATCTGGAGGAAAACGCTGCTGGTGGCGGCCCCAGCACTGAAGTGAATCCAGAGGTTCCTAGTAACACCCCCCAAAGGTCCAGAACCTGGACTGATGAGTAAGTACTTATCCTACCCCTTAAAACATTTAGAACAATTTGCTGGTCCTGCGTGACCAAAGTATTCAACCATGTGTGGCACTAGTTCACTCATATGTTTGATAACACAGGTATTCGGCCCTTCGTGGCATAACAGCATGTTTTTGTGGCCGTGCATGGCTGTTATGTTTAAGACCTTTTTGGGTATCTCATACCACTATGCAATCGTTCATGTAACCATGTATGCTTCATATACAATTGCTCGCTCTAGATGCATATGTTTGGACGCATAGAAGTGTGTCACACTTGGATGCATATACTCAGATGCTTTTATGAGTTTCTAAGCATTTCATACTTAGGCTAATGCCTTTGACATACCTTATTATGTCCCTCCCCAAGTGTTTCATACTCGGAAAACATTTGTTCATATGCCTCTGAGTGTCTCATACTTAGACTAAATCCTAAGTGTTTCATACTCAGTCAAACACTCTAAACATATGCTCGTTATGTTTCCACCCAAGTATTTCATACCTGGAGAATAAGCAAGCATTTCATACTTGCTGTAAGTTTCCCATACTTAGATAACATCCTAAGTTTTTTCATACTTAGCAAATGCATGTTTACGTATGCAAGTCAAGTGTTTTCATACCTGCAAAATCTAAGTTTCTCGTACTTAGACAGTTGATACGTGTATTCGTACGCTCCATTCTAAGTTTATCATACTTAGCCAATCTAAGTTTCTTGTATTGAGATAGTTGATATGTGAATTCGTATGTATCAAGGCATACATGCCCTATTCCCTGCTCCCCAATACGAAAAAAGAAAAACAAAGCCATTGTTTGTATTCACAGAATAAAAAACAACCAGAGAAAACGGGAAACAAAATTTCTGAAAAATCAATAGACTGCAGAAAAATGTGATTGTATTCATAATCTTTGAACTCAAGGGGGTGTTACGCGTACCTCTTGCAACTAATTAAATAAAAAACAAGGGAATATTCTTCATAATTTCCACACAGTTACGTGATCCTAAAACAGATTAAAAAGAAAACCAAAGTCTTTTAAACAAAGAACTTTCTCAAATTATGGACATTCCAGGGTCTTGGCACCGAGTTCCCGTCCAGGTCTGCCAACCTATAGGCCCCAATGCCCACAATTTCAGTTACTCAATACGGGCCTTCCCAATTTGCCCCCGTTCGCCACCTTGGTATTGCCAAGCACCTTTCGTAGTATAAGGTCCCCAACACCAAATTCCCATGGGTGAACGTGTTTGTTGTAGCTCTTCATTAGTTGTTCCTGGTAAGAGGCTAAATGCACCAGGGCCCTTTCTCTCATTTCCTCGGCAAGGTCGAGCTCAATTTCAAGGGCCCTGTCATTTCCTCCACTCTCAACCAACGCAGTCTTGTTGGTTGGAAGACCAACTTCTAGTGGTATAACTGCCTCTGTACCATATGCTAAAGAATAGGGGGTCTCTCCCGTATACCTCCTAGGTGTTGTTTGGTGTGCCCACAACACTAGTGATAACTCATCGGGCCACTTCCTTTTTGCCTTATCCAACATTTTCTTGATTACATCAAGAATGGTTTTACTGGATGCTTCTGCTTGCCCATTACTCTGAGGGTAAGCTGGAGTCGAATAGTTGTTTCTTATCCCATACTAGGAACATAAAGCTTTGAATTTCTTTTGGAACTGTGCCCCGTTATCTGTAATCAAAGAATAAGGCACCCCAAAATGAGTAATTATGCTTTTCCAAACGAACCTTTCTATCATGGGCTCCGTTATCTTGGGCCAATGGCTCTGCCTCAATCCATTTAGTGAAATAATCTGTTGCTACCAACAGAAATTTCCTGTTCCCAGTTGCTTTGTGAAGTGGACCCATGATGTTCATCCCCCATTGGGCAAACGGCAAAGGGCTACTTAATGGTACCAGATCCTCGGCTGGTGTTCTAATCATTGGTGAAAACTTTTGGCATTTCTCACAAATTTTCACATAAACTTTAGCATCCTCTTGCATATGTGGCCACCAATACCCTTGGGTTATTATTCGGTGAGCTATAGATCTGCCCCCTGCATGGCTCCCACAGGTCCCTTCATGAATCTTGTGAAGGAATTTTTGCACCATCACTGGGTGCACACAAAGCAAATAGGATCCAATAAAGGATTTCCTGTACAACTTCCCTTCTGGGAACAACCAAAACCTTGCAGATTTGGTCTTGATCTTATGAGCTTCTTTTTTATCAGAAGGGAGAGTTTCATCTCGTAAAAACTCCACAATCGAATCCATCCAACTTGGTCACTGGTTCACGTCCAAGACCAACTCCACACTTCTTCCAATGCTCAGTTCACTAAGATAGTCGACTGCTACCTTCCGTTTGAACTCAGTTGGAACAGCTGTAGCCAACCAAGCCAAAGAATCTGCATGAGAATTCTTTCCAGAACTTATCTGCTCGATATATACTTTTTTAAAAGTATTGAGCAAGTCTTTGGTTGCCTCCACATAGGCTGCCATTTTCTCACTCCGGGCTTCGTACTCCCCGGACAGCTGATTCACCACAAGCTGTGAATCATAGTACACCCTGATTCTTTTCACCTTCAAAGTCTTTGCACTTTTGAGCCCAATTAGGAGAGCCTCATATTCTGCCATGTTATTTGATGCGCTGAAGCCTAGCCGAACAGACAACTCAATCATTACTCCTTCAGGGGGAAAAAGTACGACCGCAACCCCTGAACCAGTGTTACAAGCCGAACCATCAACAAATAACTTCCATTCCTGTGGGTCCTGTTCAGCTGGTTGCTTGTTTTGTTTCACAGGTAGCCCAGGTGCCCCTTCCCTTCTCATGGGTGGCTGGGATGCTACTGCTGGTGAAAACTCTGCCACATATTCAGCCAACACTTGGCCCTTTATCGTAGTGCGCGGTTGAAAGTCAATATCGTACTGACTGAACTCAACGGACCAAGTTGAGATCCGCCTTCAGAAGGCTGCTTTTCGTAGCAGTGACTTCAATGGGAATTCAGTATAGACCACAACCTTATGGCTCTGGAAATAATGAGGTAACTTCCTTGTAGCTGTCCTTAATGCAAGGACCAGCTTCTCAAGGGGCAGATATCTCATTTCTGCACTTTGCAACGTTTTACTCACATAATATACTGGGATTTGTTCGGATCCCCTATCCCTTAATAGAACCGCACTCACAGCATGTTTGGAAACTGCTAAGTACAAAACCAAAGACTCACCTAGCTCTGGAGTTGACAGAAGTGGGGCTTCTACCAAATACTTCTTCAAATCCTGGAAAGCCTGTTCGCATTCTTCTCCCCATTCATATCCTTCTCTTTTCTTCAACAACTGGAAAAAGGGCCTACACTTATCACTTGATCGGCTAATGAATCTATTGAGGGCTGCTGCCATCCCAGTTAACCTTTGGACCTCCTTCGTTGTCCTAGGGCTCTGTAGCCTTTGTAAGGCTGTTATCTGATTAGGATTTGCCTCAATCCCTCTTATGGTCACAAGATGGCCTAGGAACTTCCCAAAACCAACTCCGAACGCACACTTCGAGGCATTGAGTTTTAGTTTGTACTTTCTCAAGATCTCGAAGGCCTCCTTCAAATCTGCGATGTGTCCCTGTCTGGTTTTACTCTTCACCACCATGTTGTTTATGTAAAACCCCCATAGTTTTGCCAAGCAGCTTTTTGAACATGATGGTTGCGAGTCTCTGATACGTTGCCCCTGTATTCCTTAGCCCAAAAGGCATGACACTATAACAGTACAACCCTCATGGTGTAATGAAAGAAGTCTTCTTTTGATCAGGCCCAAACATAGCAATCTGATGATATCCTCGATATGCGTCAAGGAAACTCATCTGTTCGTATCCAGCAGTTGCATCAACCAACTGGTCAATCCTGGGAAGAGGGAAGCTGTCATTTGGACATGCCTTGTTCAAGTTTGTGAATCTACACAAACACGCCACTTTCCATTCTTCTTTTTCACAACTACAGTGTTGGATAGCCACTCTGGATAGTATACCTCTCGTATTGCTTTGGCTTCCAACAAACGATCCACCTCTTCGACAACAACATCAACATGCTGCACAACTGCCCTTCTCTTCTTTTGAATGACATGCCTATGCTGTGGATCTACGTTTCGGTGGTGGCAGATCACATCTGCATCAACTCCGGGCATCTCTTTTGGTACCCATGCAAACACATCAATATGTTCTTTTAAGAAACCCACCACTTCGGCTTCTTATTCTGCTGGTAGTGTTTCGCCAATTAGAAAATACCTTTCAAGATCAGTCTCGTTGATCTGTATTTTCTTTAGGCCTTCCACTACCCTTTCTGCTGGGTTTTTCGACGTCCTCGATAGTCGGTTGATCCGATACTTCCACCGTATGAGCTTGATGGGCCTTTGGGACTTTCTTGATGATGGAAATTAAGCATTGTTGTGCTACCTTCTGATTACCTCTGATCTTCTCAACCCCATTAGATCCTAGGAATTTCACCATCTAGTGATAAGTAGAGGAAACAGTCCTCATCTTATGCAACTAGGTCCTCCCTATAATCGCGTTATAGGAAGAGGGAACATCTACAACCAGAAAGTCCGTCCTCAAGACTACTGATCCAGCCCAAACAGGCAATGTTACCTTCCCAAGGGGCCAAACGGCTCCTGCACCAAACCCAACCAAGGGTGTCGTTGATTGCTCCAGGTCTGCTTGAGCCAATCCCAATTTCTTGAATGCATCGTAATATAGCACCTTTGTACAGCTCCCTGAGTCTACCAGGATTCTCTCAATGTCATATTCCCCAATTCTTAGGGTTATGACCAAAGCATCATTATGGGGCACTTGGATTTCTCCCAAGTCCTCATCTGTAAAAACTATGCCCTTGTTGCATATGTCGTTTTCTCGCCCTCTCATATTTCCCAACCGCATAACATGCTAGTCGTGCTTGACTTGCCTTTGAAGCAGCCTAACCTCATTCCTCGTATGAGGTGTGGCCAATCCATGTATCATATGGATTACCCCTTTAGGATTCTTCTCGTAATCCATCTCCATGGCTTTCCCTTTATCTTTGGGGTCTTCCAGAATGAATTATTTGTGGTAGCCCGAGAGACTACATCATCAAGGTGCCTCTTGAACATCTCACAATCTTCAGTCATGTGGCCCCAATCCTTATGGTAGCTACAGTGCTGACTCATAGCACGTTTTGCATCCTTATCCACTCCTAGACTTGGGGACCACTTGAAGTAAGGCGATTCTTTATTCGATAAAGAATCCTATAGATGGGTTCCTTCCAAAAGTAGTAATTGAAAAGAAAAACTTGGGATCAGGTGCCTGCTTTTCCTTATACGGCTCTTTCTTAGCCTGCCCGTACTCTTTCCTTTCTCTGTAGGTCTTGGGCTCTTGTTTATCTGCTTTTTTGGCGGATGTCTTTGGCTGTTCGACGACAACCTTGCCATCCTCTCGGAGTATGTCATCCTCCATCCTGGAATGTTGCCCAATCCGCTCCATTAGCCTAGCCAACGTTGCTACCGGATGCTTGTTTAGTGACCGGCGTAGCTCTCCCAGAACAAGCAGGCCAGTTTTGAATGTAGCAATTGCATATTCCTCGCTGCAACTGTCAATCTCATTGAAAGTTTTCCAATATTTCTTAGCGTAGTGTTTGATTGGCTCGCTTTCCCCCTACTTCATCGTGGAGAGGCTTTCAAATGTCTTGGGAGCTTTCCTACTTGTCAAAAATCGAGCAGTAAACTCTTAGGCCAACTGCGTCCATCCCCATATGGAGCGTGGTCCCAACTTATGGAACCAAGATAAGGCTACCTTCCCTAAACTTGATGGGAACGTCTTGCACATTATGGCATCATCCCCATCATGCATGAACATAGCTTGCTGCTAATGTTGTATGTGAGCAACGGGATCCGCATTTGTCTCGTAAAGAACGAACGCACCATGCTTCACTCTGCTCGGCAATTGTGCGTCTTGTAACTTCCTCGCAAACAGGGAAGCTGCTATGTTACTTAGGGCTTTCCTTGCTGCTTCTCGTGTAGTCATGGTCCCCTCTTCGCGTTCCTTAGTTCTATGGGCCCCAGCCCTGCTCCAGTCGGTATCAGGTCACTCGTACCTGTCCCTATGGTGTTTCCTAGTATCTTTCTCGAATGAGGAGCTTCTGCTTCTCCTTTTTCGTGGAGAAGCCCTTCGCCTGCTTGGACTCCCGCTCGGACTCCTGCTTCTCCTTTTTCGTGAAGAAGGTCATTTCCGTTTTGGGGTAGGACTCCTACTCTTGCTCCTTCTATGTGAAGGAGCCTCTTTATATTTCACCATAGCCCCTTGGTCTCCTATGGAATTTCTTTGTGAAAGTCCAGAATCCTCAGGGTGCTCTTGAATCCGTTCTAAATCTCGGATCTCATGTTCTCGTCTCTTGATTAATCGAGCAAACTCCTCGATTTCCTGCCTCTTTTTATCGAGGACGTCTTCATTGTTGTGCACACTCCTAGAATTTTTAACTGACTCTCCTCTACGGTTGGATTTGCTCCTTCGCGTGGAGCCTACAGCTGTTCTACCCTCCTTATTCTTGGAGTCATCTTGGATGGTCAGGGGATCATCTCTGCTTGCTGTCCTCCTGCCATGCCCGCCAGTAGGCTTTTTCGGAGCACCTGGTGGGGACTTATCTCCTCCCCCACCCAACTGGTCCTTTGGATTATGTGGTGTGACTGGATCTATTTCCACCATGGTCGTTTTTCTAAGGGAACTCTTTCACTTCCCACAACGGCGCCAATTGTAGGTGGTAAAAAACAAATAGTACATAGAACGGCATTGGACTGCAATTGATCCACGTGATGTTCGATCGGAACCCTAATGCCTTCGTTGGAACCCTAATCTGCAAAACAGACAGGGGGTGAGAGCACCTTTTCCTCTTGTGGCAAAGGCCTTTCGATGCCTAAGTTAGTCTCTCGTACTGTGTGGAACCCTAATTATCGATAGGAAAGTATGGAATGAATGCAACTTATTGCGTACCTCTCGCCTCTAGGTTTACATTGTATTTATAGGTATACGCTTGCTTGCCTTCCAAGCATCCTTGTTGCCCTAGGTTTCCTATCTCATACAGGAAACCTAGGCCTCCTAGGATCTTCTTCCCCCAATCAGCCGAGATCCCTTACTCGCAAGGACTCCTCTCCTCATGGGACTTGTTCCACATTAGGACTGTATCCTTACTTATCTCGACGGGATATAATATTCTTTTTCTAGAATATTCCTGCCGCCTCATCACTTAAAGCTATCTTTCTTTTAGAGTTCTCCCTCTTTTCGGCCGTCTCTGTGCCGAACAGTCTGCCTGGACCAGTGACTTTACTTGTTACCTGTCTTTATCAATGACTTGGACCACTGACTTCTCATGTATTTGGTCCCCATTGCTGAACACCACCCTCATCGGTAGTATGACCTATCTCATTTACCACATGCTCCTACATACCATGTGTTCGGCTACTAATTGTTCCTGTTCGGGAATACCTCCCTATAGCTCCTCCTCTCCATCATCTGAGTGGAAGGAGACGAAGGAAAGGGCCCGAGGCCAAACAGAAGCAACTGAACGAGCAGCGGGAGGAGCCAAGAAAAGATGGCAGTACTCCATATAGTCCCCCGCCTGGAGAAGCAAACCCGCCCAATCTCTAATCCGAGCGTTCTTCAAATCTTCCTTGGACATGCATCGAGGAAGTTGATCTCACTGACGTCAGAGGCAGAGAAGGAACGAACTAAAGAGCCTCAGCACGCGGGCACCAATGGCTAGCCACCCGATCACCTAGATACCAAGCTCGGCAAAAAGGGCCCTTAAGCAAGCTACGGGTACGATCCAAGACCCTGGAACGCGCAAGAGGGGCGTCTTCTGGTACGCGCACTCCAAGGGTCAAAACGCACCGACAAATAAGGTCAAATCATCTGCAGCATAAGGATATGGAAACCTGAACACAAGAGAAAAGAGTTACCTGATTGACCGTCAATCGGTCCAAAACCCGTCGCCACTCGGGAAGGCTCAAAACTGGTGACCGTGGCTTCCGTTGGCCCACTAGCCATCGCTCGTAGCGAGGTATGCAGTTCACATCCTCATGCTTGGTGTTAGGAGGAAACTGAAGGAGATGCTCGAAAGCCCAGAGCTGAAAATGGGTTAAACAAATAGGTTTAGTACCAGGAGGAATCGAAACAAGAAAGAAGAAAGGGAAAGAAGGATATACCTCAAGTACTCGGTAATGTCCGCCAAAGATAAAACTCTTATCCCACGAACACGCTCCAAGGTTGCCATACAAGGTGGCCAAAGCAGACGCTCCCCAATTGAACTCCCAAACGTCCTCCAAGTGCTGCAAAGGGGTCAGAAACTGTGTATGCACTGAACTATCCTTGTTTGCAAACAAAGTTTGCCCAAGGAGGTGGAGAAGAAAGGCCCATGTCAGCTGCTCGAAGCTTACCTGAGTAAGGATGTCAGCCTTCATGAAAGTCTTGCTCAGCCAAGAGACATCGAGATGACCTCGGGCGTGAAGAGGAGGCACCTTGCCCAAGAACCATTCCAAAGCACCTACCCACTCCCAAAGCATGGGGTCAACACGAAGAGGAGCTCCACCTACTCGCAGGCCAGTCAGAAGAGAGAAATCGCCCGGTGTGATCGTCATCTCACCAGCTGATGGGAAGTGGAATGTGTTGGTGGTGTCCCACCATCTCTCCACCAATGAAGTCATCAATGACCTGTCAATCTTCGGAAGATTGAGACCCAGAATGAAAGTCTCAAAACCTGCAGCACGCACCAACTCTCGAGCTTGCTCTCGCAATGCCAAAAACCATTTGTGCACCTCCTTGCCTCCGCCATGAGCCTCCAGTCTCCTATTTCTCTGCAAAATCCCACCAAAGACAAAAAGGGAGACAATTTCATGATTGCATAAACAAATGAGAAAGCTAGGGGCATTAAACTGATGTTTAAAAAGCATGCATTGCCTAAACAGGGGGCACGACTATTTTAGCCTTTTCAAACATAACAATTTTGGCCCCACCACGGGCCCTTCTCATTCATGCCCCCAACAAAAGGGATCTCATCCCACAAATAAAAAAAATAAAAAAATCCGTTTTCAATCATGCAAAACTTAACTTAACAAATGTAAACTTTTTGCTTTTCAGGAAATTCAGAAAGCTTACCAGAACATTGAGAACGCTCAAGTGCTGCTCAGGCTCTCTACGAACTACCACGGCCTCTGGACCACCAATAGGAGGGCGGTTTTGCAAGAAACTGCCAAAACCCAACCTACGCGAAGGAAGAACGTATGTAGCAGTGTCAAACAAACCAGGTTCTTCAATCGCCTCCTTATCGGAAGAAGGATACTCACACTTGCATGGAGGGTGCGAGGAAGAACCCGCAACGTCCGTAGAGGAAGATGGCGGCAAGTTGGCAGTGTCAAAAGGCGGTGTGGACATTGCTTTCAAAGCGAGAGAGAAAGAGAGCAACGATGGTGACAGCCAAGAACGACGGTGGTTGAAACCGGCGGTGATGGTGGGTAAGAACGGCGGTGAGCGGTGGTTGGAGAAATGAGGGATGAAGAGGTCTCGGACGAGAGAAGAGAGAAAAGAAAAAAATGAGCCGTGAAATCGATTAAACCGAACTTAAATCGATTTTCTGACTTTTGGGCTTTCTCACGACCGAGACATCAATTCCTCGGCCGCGACATCAATTATTCGGCTGCTAAATCTATTTCCCGGTCCCCTAATCTATCTCCCACAACAACAATCTTGCTCGGTGCACCAATTCAAGCAAAAATGAGGTTTTGGGTCCACGACCTACAAAACCAACAACAATGAATGGTCAAAACAAGCCTTGGGGGCATCCCCGAACCCAAAAAAAAAAAAATTACAAACACTAGTGCAAGGATTGAACTCTGCATTCAACCAGGCCCTGAGCTCGTTAATCCCGCCATCACCCAACAGCTCCAAGCTCACTATCATTCAGCAGCTCTAAGCTCATTCAGCAACTCTACGCTCAACTCAATCAACAGCTCCGTGCCCACCTTCTCCATGCTCAAGCTCCACACTCAAGTCATTATGTGCTTAGCTCCGTACATACTCACCACCATCAAGCTGCAACTCTCCGTTAGCAGGACCATGCTCCTCGCTTCAAGCTCCATGATCACAACTGTCAAGTCATTCAGCAGCTCTGCACTTGCTAGTCAGACAAGCCCCAAGTTCACATATCCCATACTCATTACCATTTAGCAGCTCTATGCTCAACAAGCTCGGCAGCACCACGTGCTCATCACCTGGATAACACTACGCTCCCCGCAGCTCCGAGCTTATTGATCAATAGCTTCGCACTCAGCAGCACCCCATGCTCATATACTCAAGCCGTTCAACAGCTCACTATTCCACTCCTCCCAGTAGCACTACATGCTCAAACTATTCAGCGACTCTAAGCCCATGCTCATTATCTTAGCCATTCAGCAAAGCCTCGAGCTAACCGCTACGCTCGCTATCCCAGCAATTCCATGTTCATGCTCATAGCCATCATGCTACTCAATGGCTCCATCATCTCGGTAGCCTCACTCGTTCAGCGGCTCTATGCCCGTAACCATTCAGCGGCCTCGCGCTCTCTACCCCACTCCAGCAACTCCGCAGCTCTAAGCCCACTATCAGCAGCCCTAAGCTCGTTATCTCAACAACTCCGCAGCTCTAAGCTCACTCAACAGCTCTATGCTCATTCAGCAGCCTTACGTCCATACCAAAGTCATTCAGCAGTCTCAGCAGCTCAACTACTTCAGTAGCTCTACGCTCGCTATCTCAGCAACTCTACGCTCACTACCTCAACAACTTCATATACTATCAAGCAACTTAGCGGCTCTACGCCCATATTCGCCATCTTAGTGGCTCTACGCTCGTATTCACCATCTCAGCGGCTCTACGCCCGTATTCACCAACTCAGCGGCTCTACGCTCGTCAACTCAGCGGCTCTACGCCCACTATCTCAAACTGGCTGCACGCCACAATCATCATGATATCATTTGTTCTCAAGCTCTACGCTTCAATGCTCAAAATCTAATATTTTGAATGCTCGAATCTCTTCGAATGCCCAACCACTGTGTACTGGATGCTCAAGTTCTACACTTGAATGCTCAAGCTCTATGCTTGGACGCCCAACCACTGTGTACTGGATGCTCAAAGCCTATACTTTGAATGCTCGGATTCTGCCGTCCGAATGCTCGAGCTCTACACTCTGAATGCTCAAGTCCGAAACTTGAAAGAAGCTCTACGCTTAAATCAAACACACACGCACGGGCCCGTGCACAAAAGCATCAATTGCATCACCATTATCACATTGAGTATGCATCAATTACATCACCATCATCATATCTGCTCATATCTAACCCACCATCATCATCATATACACACTTTGCATCTCTATCTCTCATGAAACAGGTCAATCCTGTAATCAACTGGCTCTACGCCTCGGTTTTATTGATTGGTCTAGCACCTAGATCCTCTAGCTCTACGCCAGAATTTATGATGGAAAAGCTCCGTGCACAGACCATCAGAATGCAACCGGCTCTACGCCTCGGTTCAAAATCACATCAAGCTCTAAGCTCTGACTCCTCAGGCTCTCGCCTTAAAAATGCAACCGGCTCTACGCCTTGGTTCTATCAAGTCAAGCTCTAAGCTTCGACACTTCGGGCTCTTGCCTCATGACTACAACCGGCTCTGTGCCTCGGTTCTCTCATCTCGACACTGCGTGCTCTAGTTACTAGCCTTGGGCCCCCCATATCTCAAAATCGGCATCCAACTCGTCTTCAGAAGACGGTTTGGGTCCCATTCCATATCTCAAAATCGACGTCCGATTCATCCCCAGCAGATGGTTTGGATTCCACCCCATTACATCAATTCCTTCCAGCTCATTCGCAAGGATAGGCTACTCTACTGAGCTCCCCTCAGTCAAAGTAAGGATGATCAAGAAAAGCAAACGACTCACCCGCCGTGTATTGATCGACCCCAAAATACTAAGGATGCTCTCCGCAAAAATTTCCCCAGCAGCTTCGCGCTCCTTTAACTACTCTCCGCCAAAATCCTGGCTTAGCCTAGGTACGTCGCACTAAGGCTTTTGAAGCCCAAAGGTACGTCTTTTGTGTCTAACCCTCCAAACTTTTTATTTTTCTTTATTGCCCCGAACTACGGTTGGTCTGAATTTCCCATGCAGAATACGTAGGCAGCCTCCTGGCCCGACCATAACTAAAACCTTTTTTAAAAACCCTTGGAATAGTGGTTGGACCAAATTGAGTTGCTTTTACAGCTTTGACTCTTACTTAAACAAGTCTCGCGATTTGTCTAAGTTCAATCAAAGAGGGGCATCTGTAGACACCCCACGATGATGATATGGATACAGTGATTGCTGATTGACTTCTCGTGAACCTTAGGACTTATGGTGAGAACTTTTAGCCACTTAGAGGACCCAATCCAGAGCCAAATAGCCTTTCAGATAGAAATACAGAATCCTAGGAGAATCGATTTGTCGGCCGCAACATTGATCACACGGCCTCAACATCATTTCTTCACCCGTGAAGCTTGTTGCTTGAAAATCTCCTTGAGAGATTGATTAGCCAGCCGCCAGGACTATTCCTTGGCCGTAACATCAATTCTTTGGCCGCCAAACCCTTTGCTCGGTCGCCAGATCGTCTATTTTTCAGATTCTGGAATGTTCTGTCAATCGTTTGATCCGTTCACAAAACCCTAGCAGCTAAATCCCAATGCGTTCAGGCTACGTTAGGAGATTACCATGAGGAGTTCGTGTTGTCTTATAACTCCAATTCAATCGTTCGATTTTGATTGGTTGAGGTGTGTCATCCCTATGCCTATATAAAGAAACCCTTTGGTTCCGAAATTAAGATGTTCATACACCCTCTCTAGCCACGATACTCTGTCAATATACACTCTTAAATCCCCTCTACAAAAGCCCCATCCTCCCGAAGGCAGCCGCGATCCAACGATCCAAACCTCGAAGTTCAAACCCTAACCCTAGGGTTCCAAGAAGCAATTCAGTCAATCACTGTCAATTCGAAGCAATCAAGCCACTAAGGGATCAAGGTGGTGAGGCCTAGGGGCCTCTGGGTTGATTTATTTTATGTTTTTATGCTTCATCTTAGCTTTCTAATTATCTGTTAGTCTTATAGTCTGGTGTGGGGAAGAACATCGGCTGGATCTTCGATCCATCGGCTGATACATCAAACCAGGAGGATCCCTCGGCTGTGACATCCGTTCACCGGCCGCGGGATCCATCTCCCTGGGACAATTCATTTTATTCTGCTTTCTGATGCATGTTTTCAGTTTTTCGTCTTGGCTCACCATTAACTGTTTAAAGGCTAATTAAACAGACTACGTGTTAGAATTAAATAGTGCATGCGTTAATCTTATGTGAAACAATTATGGGCCAGTCTCACGACTGGGTAGAGAGGGGTGTCTAACACATTCCCATGGCTAGGAAAATCTCCACATGATAGCGGTTATCATCAAAATAGAGTCGTCACCTAGTTTGTAAAAACTAGGAAAAACAGATAGAGATTCTGGGTACGGAAGCCAAAGGTACAATGAGGGGAACAGATTGACCCTGGAGCGAGGCATCGCCAAACAGATTGATCGTTGTTGTTTGATTGGTAGCTTGCTACATAAACCAAGATCGTGGATATTCCCATGGCTAGGAACATCGCCACACGATAGCGGTTATCATCGAAACAGAGTCGCCACCTAGTTTAAGAAAACTAGGAAAAACAGATAGAGATTCTGGGTACGGGAGCCAAAGGTACAATGAGGGGAAGGTGTTAGGCACCCCTTTCTGCCCAGTCGTGAGACTATCCCATAATTGTTCAACATAAGACATATACTTGCTTTATTTAATTCTAACACGTAGTCTATTTTTAGCCTTTAAGCAGTTAATAGTGAGCCAAGACTGTAATTGAAAGCATGCATCAAAAAGCAGAATAAAATAGCATGTCCCAGGGAGATGGATCTCGCAGCCGGTGAATGAATGTCACGGCTAAGAGATCCTCCTGGTTTGATGTACCGCTCGATGGATCAAAGCCCTGGCCGATGTTCTTCCTTACACCAGACTATACGACTAACAGATAATCAATAGGCTATGATTAAGCGTAAAAATGGAAAATAAATCAAACCAGAGGCCCTTGGGCCTCACCACCTTGATCCCTCAGTGGCCTGATTGCTTTGGATTGATTGTGATTGACTAATTTGCTTCGTGAAAACCCTAGGGTTTGGGTTTGAACTTCGGGGTTTGATCGTCGGATTGGTGGCTGCCTTCGGGAGGTTGGGGCTTTTGTAGAAGGGATTTGAGAGAGTATGTGTGCAAAATTTCGTGGCTTGAGAGAGTGATTTCGTATATGAATTGATTGATTATTAATTTCGGAGCCCAAGGCCCATTTATATAGGCATAGGGATGACACAACTCGACCAATCAAAGCACACGATTGGAATTGGAGTTACAATGAAATTCAAACTCCTCAAGGCAATCTCTAAGCGTAGCCTGAACGCATCGGGAGGTTCCGTGATTGGATCAAACGTTTGACAGAACGTTCCAGAATCTGGAAAAAGGACGATCTGGCGGCCAATCAAAGGATGTGGCGGCCGAGGAAATGATGTTGCGACCGTAGGATAGATCTAGCGGCCGAGTGATCGATCTCTCAGGTAGATCTTCAAGCAATAGGTTGCCTGGGTGAAGAAATGAAGTTGAGGCCGTGTGATCTATGTCGCGGCCAACAGATGGATTCTCCTAAGATGCTGTATTTTCTGTCTGAAAGGCTATTTGGCTCTGGATTGGGTCCTCTAAGTGGCTAAAAGTTCTTACCGAAAGTCCTAAGGTTCACAAGAAGTCAATCAACAATCACTGTATCCATATCATCATCGGGATGGTCCCCAAGGTGGGACTTGAAATAATCGTTAGGCCAAATTGGGGTGTCTACAGATGCCCCTCTTTGACTGAACTTAGACGGATCGTGAGACATGTTTAAGTAAGAGTCAAAGCTGTAAAAGCAACTCAATTTGGTCCAACCATTATTCCAAGGGTTTTTGAAAAAGGTTTTAGTTATGGTCGGGCCGGGAGGCTGCCTACGTATTCCATAGGGGAAATTCAAACCAACCGTAGTTCGGAAGGGCAATAAAGAAAAAGTTTGGAGGGTTAGAAACAGAAGACGTACTGTTAGACATAAAAAGCCGTAGTGTGACGTACCTAGGCTGAGCCAGGATTTTCGCGGAGAGTAGTTGAAGGAGCGCGGGCTGCCGGGGAATTTTTGCGGAGAGCTTCTTTAGAATGTTGGGGTAGACCAATACACAGCAGGTGAGTCGTTTTCTTTTCTTGATCATCCTTAGTTTGACTGAGGGGAACTCGGTAGAGTAGCCTATCCTTGTGAATGAGCTGGAAGGAATTGATGTAACTGGGGTGGAATCCAAGCCATATGTTGAGGATGAATTGGGCGTCGGTTTTGAGATATTGGTGGAACCCAAGCCATCTTCCAGAGACGAGTTGGATGCCGGTTTTGAGATATGGGGGGCGCAAGACCAGTAACTAGAGCACGGAGCATTGAGATGAGGGAACCGAGGCGTGGAGCCGGTTGCAGTCCTGAGGCGAGAGCCTGAGGGGTTTAGAGATTTGAGCTTGATTTAACCGAAGCGCGGAGCTGGTATTGATCATAAGGCGAGAGCCTTAAGAGCTTGGCTGATTTGAGGAGTACAGCCAGTTGTATTCACAAGGCGAGAGCCTGAGGTGTCGGAGCTTAGAGCTTGACGTGATTTTGAACCGAGGCGTAGAGCTGGTTGCA
>JAOTQK010041114.1:0-18969 GCA_025642025.1 Rhododendron ferrugineum | reverse complement strand
GGAAAAGTATAGATTTGCCTACGAAAAATGCCTTGCGTTGGCAAGTTTTGTCGCCAATAGTGCATTTTCTTGTAGTGCAAGTTATTTCTGGATTTTTGACGCATTACTCCATCCGTCCCAAATTGGATGTCAATTTTTGATATCTGTACCAATTTCAATTCCTTATATCTTCCAATATGGATCTCAAAAAATATGCTATATAGATCTTGTTTGATAGTTCTCGATTAGTTCTATTATACAAACTTTTCAAACTCATGAAAAACATTATAGAATGAAATATATAAGCGATGAAAAATGACACGAGTTTCAAAAATTGTCATCTTTTTTGGGACGGAGGGAGTATTATTTTTTGGATTGTTGTCTCTTAGTATATTAGGTTTAGATTAAATTTTTACACCATATTTTTTTCTTGATAAGAGGAATCGTAATAAGGTAAAAGTGTAGGCTAAAATTGAAAAAAGTTCATATAATACGACAAAAAAATTGTCTTTTAGATATTTTTCGTCGTCTTATCTAAATAGTTTTCAATTTTAGTTTACATTTTACTCTCTCTGTTCATTTTTAAGTGTCCAATTTCATCACTCCAACTTATTAAGGCTAGGAGACATCATCATTGCACCTTTCACATCAACATTTACCTCCACTTTTTCTACTTACCTTATATTGAGACATCATTACACTTTTACTCACTAACTTCTCAAAATAGAATTTACTTTTAGGGACAAAATTAAAAATATACCAACTAATTTTACAAAACAGACACTTCTTAAGAGACAACCTAAAATGATATACTGCACTCTGAAAAAAGGGACTGGGGGAGCATATTATTCTGATTCTTTCATGGAGACGAAAAATATATTATAAAATTTGGCCCATATCTAGTAGAAATTAAGAAAAAATCACCCAAAAATCCGTATCAAAAAGTATGAAAAAAATTTGGCCAAACAAGCCCTAACTATCGTTCATGCAATCATGCCACAATAGACAAGGAGGGAAGGAAACGAATCACACTTTTTCTCTTCTTTCTTAGTTTCAATCCTCCATTACTGTCCTGTTTTGAGCCGTTGTGGATCCACAATGATGAGAACAGTTCATGGTTTATGTCTCACAGAAAATTATGGTCTTGTCAAAAATTAGTTTGATCGGACACCAATAGCTCTGTCACCAACTTACTTTTTGCAGAGGACAAAATGAATGGTAAAAATTTGGAGATTCATTTTTTGTTTCACAAACATGAAAGGTTGACATAGCTATTGGTGTCCAATTAAACTAATTTCTAATTAGACCACTCTTTTTTGAGACTGTTATGATCACTGTCATTAAGTTATTAATACTTCAAATACCAGCAATTTTAATCTAATTAGAAATTAGTGCCCTCTGTGTTCGAAAGGAATTTAATTTCTGAACTTCATTTGGCAAAGTGCCCTCTGTGTGATTTGCATGTGGAAACACCTCAACATTTGCTCCTACATTGTCGATTTTCGTGGGTGGTGTGGTCTAAAATTCTGGCTTGGTGGAACATTCAGTGGGTATGCCTGTCTTCTATAGCAAAGTTAGCTCTATGGTGGTTTGGGAACAGGTTTCGAAACTTGGAGAAATATATCTGGGAAGCATGTTTCTTTGCTACACTTTGGTCCATCTGGCTAATGAGGAACGGGTTTATCTTCAATGGGGCAACTCAACAAGCTTCGGAAGTGGCGGATTTAGTTAAAACAAGAGTAGCTATGTGGATGAAAGCTAAGTTCGACATCAAGATCTACACTGTGGAGGATTTCAAAGGTTATTTGAATGGGATTCGAAAAGTGAAGGTGTAGATTGCTGTATTATCCAACTTCGGTTGGATATTTTTCTTTGCGTTAATGTTTTGCTTCCTCCTCGATGTACCCTTTCGAGATTAATAAAAGTTTCCTTTTGCCGAGCAAAAAAAAAAAAACAATCTTCACAGCACAAACTGAATAAGCAACAAATAATTTAGATGCTTTGGACATAAGTCTACAAGCATATCAAGTTTGGAACACAAATTCTATCAAAAAAAAAAGTTGGGAACAAAAATGCTATTAACACGAATGTTTTTTTTTTGAACGGCGAAGAAAATTTTATTTATAGATAAGAGAAAAAAGTACAAGAGAGAGGGCAAGAAAAAAAAAAGCATCACAACGCAAAAGTAACATCCCAATAAAATTGGCACCTTACCCAGCGACATTCATTTGCTACTCTACCCGCCAGTTGATACTCCATGTGAACTAAAAAATACTCCATCTGAACTCCTATGCATGTAAGTTGGAGCCACTCCTACCAAACAAATTAAACCGACCGTCTTCCCGCCAGTCAGCATGCAAAAAAAAAAATGTGCCTATCAGATTTCCTCCAAACGAAGCCCACTTCCACTTGCCTGTGAAAAAAATTACGTCAATTAACCAGTCGAGGTACATGTACTAATTCAAAATCAGGTTCCTCTTTCGTGAGAGTCCTCATGTGAATAAAAGTCAGACTCGCAATTCTATTTTAATAATTCAAAGCAGTTATATAGATTGTGCAAGAGAACTTATTTTTCAAATTAAAGGTGATGTGTTGTGAGAGAATGACATGTCTCGTAAAATGAAAAATAAGTACTTAAAAAATAAGATTTTAGTGAAATGGGGCGTAATCGAACAAGATTAAAAAGTATAGAGGGGATAGAAGGTGACCTTGTGCAAACTACTACTAAGTACTTTGGGTGCTACAAGTACGCCAAATGCATCAAGGTAGAGTCCAGCACGCCCATGGAATCCAGCCAAGACTGAACCTTCTATTGGAATGGACACTGTAGAACCAAATCCTGTACCATAGGGTCCATATCTGCCCCGATTTGAATAAAAAGAGAGCGATGTGATCAGACGCATTCCACTTATGTCTCCATATGTCAGGCTTATGGACGAGAGTTGTTCTACTGAACTGTCAATGCACAACTAAACAAGTGAAAGTATATATTAGGACTTTGTTTGGAATGCATAAAACCAATAACAATAATATGAAATTATTGTAGTTTTTGGTCAAAATTTTTTTCTTGGTTTGACGGTCAGCAGTGCCCGGGTTAGCTGACGTGCACCTCGACTATTCCCCTTTACGGCGCTGTCAAATTAAGGAGCGATCCGCGCAGAAACTAAAGAATTCACAAGAGATTTCTCTTTTCGAACCTAGCCCCAAGGGATTGCCAAGTTTTGAACTCAGGATGTCTGGATTTACAGATCATCCCTATTGCCACTTGAGCGGGGTATTGGTTAAATAATTCGATCACTTGTCTATATATTCATCTCGACAATAAAAACAATAATTCTTTTTTTTTAAATGAAAATGCTAAATTCGGACATAGATGAGTTCAGAACTGTCCGACGTGTGTGGGATCCACGTGCATCGAATTGCATGCTAGTCTATGAATAAATTAAAGGGTCACGGTCACACCGTTTTAGGAGGTCCACCACCGGTACCGCCAATTCTGTCCGAGCATCCTATAACATTGCCGTCGCAGCTTTTACTTGTGATTAAGATTGAATCGATAATTATTCCAGAACAAATAGTTATCTCCGTTATAGGCGCGACGTCGGCCTTGTAAGCCCAGTATCCACCCCCATTCCCTCCCCATGGCCCTAAAGGTATCGCTTCTCCTTCACCAATATTGCCCTGCACATTAACAGAACACAAAATATTGTTCTTGGTAAAGTAATCCAACACGAAATATTGTTGTCGTGATATCAAATTATGTCCCGTTCTGCTAAAATTCTTATTTTTAAGTACTTGCCCTGTTCCGTTAAGGGTTCTTAAAAAATAAATCATTATTTGTAATTTTAAAGCTTAAAAATAATGGGCTTACTGAAATAACTTTTTGTGCAATATAGATTTTGTTTGTCTGTTTGATAGGTCTCTTGAATGGTGCAAAAAAAATTTAAAATTTATTTTGTAAATATATTATTTTTAAGTTTGAAAATTACAAATAAGTACTTATTTTTTAAGAACCCTTAGCGGATACGAGACAGGTCATTCTCTCACAAAATATCACCCGCACCCTCTCCATACCGGAGATCGGAATGTAGCTGCGGGAAAAGAGGTCTTCCATAGGAGAGTTTATAAAAGCTAGAAAGTGATTTACGGAAGTAGACTGTAGACCATGACAGAATCTATTGAGAGGCCGAACCGCGTTAATCACCATTCAAACAGATGCTCGATACTGAAGAAAGAGTTCAAAAAATACGTACTTAGTTGACTTATTTTCCTTAACGAAACGGGGCCTAATCAAACAGAAGATCATCTATAGTCGCACTGGTTAGAAGTGCTATCAAAACAAGAAGCTTGCGAAAATCCAATTCACAATTAATTTGAAACTAATTACATGAATATATAGTTGGCATACGTACCTGCAGAAAACTAAAACTTAATTTGGCTTCATAGGTTAAGCTCAAGCTTTGACCACCAGAAATTCCTTGACATTGACCCGAAAGTGGGACTTGGAGTAGAAAGAACTGTGAAAATGCAATAGAAAGTGGAGAGAATAACCAAGCAATATATCAAAATATATAGTAATTAGAGTTACTAATCGCGATAGAGTAATTAAGAGTCTATTTTGTAGGGGATTCTGTAATAATCTAACATTTTCAAATTCGAATTATGAAAATCTAATATATATATATATATATATATATATGTTCAGTTAGAATTCTATGATGCTATGATCTACTCAATTTTAGCTTTCCAATAATTTGAGTTGACAAGAAGTAGACCCTTTCAATCTTTTTGGTAAAATATTTTACTCATTTTCTGTTGTTTGGCTAGAAAAAGGAGAAAAATATTTCAAGGTAAAGCATTTTGCACTAACCGGGTGAAACTGTTTTTCTCTCATTTTGGCCGTAAGTCATTTTTGCATTTCACCCCAATTGTCCGACATTTTCCAAAAGCACGTATTTCATTCCCTTTTTCTCCCAAATCATATTAGATCCAAAAGGAGAGAAAGAGAGCTCTCGATTAAAATATTTTTAAACCAACAATTTGCAATTATTTTGGAAAATATTTTTCATGACAACCGAACACCAAAAAATAGAAATAAATTTTTTATTTTTTGAGAAAATATTTTACATTGTCAAATATTTTACATCGAATCAAACGGAGCCTTAACTTGAGTTTATTTTGTAAAAAACTCAACCAATAAATGACAACACTTGTCCTCCTGTCAGGCCTACTCACTAAAGGGCCATTTTGCTTAATCTATCGTCTATCATAAATAGTACTCAAACATTTAATTAGGTGAGAAATGAGTAATATTAGCCAAAGATTGAAATTAAATTTAACTTCAATGCTCATCCAATCTAAACTTCAATTCAATTTTAATTTAACAAAGCCGTTAATTTTTTTCATATTAAAACTCCAAAAAGTTGTAACCAAACCCAACAACTTTTACAACATAGTATAAAGTCATGCATAAAGGCTTGGATAACTCAACTTTTTTCTCCATTGCTTCGTTCTTCTCCCTCAGCACTTTATTCTCTGCTCCTACCTCTTCGATTTTTTTCTTCAGCTCTTCCTCTGTCATCTGTAAATCAACCACCTAAAAAAAATATAGAAATAGTGATGCGAATGGTATAGAGATTTTTTTGGCCGGAAATGGTATAAAGATATAGAGGGGAGAATATTTGTTCATCCATTAAGTTTAATAAGGAGAAAACGTTCACTAGTACTTTAGGAGGTGGCCTACTAAAACACAATCAGAAAAGGGTGAATTTAATTTTAGGGAAGGTGAACATTATCTTCCTTCCTATCGGTTAATTGAAATGGTGAGGGTCTCGTGGTCCCACCACAAAATGATGTCATGCTTATCAAAAAGTGTATGCATGATTTCACTTTGTGGTGGGACGTACATCATTTCAACAAATAAGATGGAGGGTAACATTCACCCTCTTTTAAGAAAGTGAACAAAATTGCACTCGAAAAATGGTATTTTGGGGTTACATCTCTATAAAGGACTTTTTACAGTTAAAACTCTTAAAAGTGTATATCAGAGTATAAGTCTTAGTAAAGGGCTGGTAAAAAGTTTCCTAAATTTTAAATTAAGCAATAGATTTACTTTCCTTTAAGAATGGTCTATCTCAAATATTACTCAAATAAGCATTTGGGTGGGGAAGGAGTAATTTTCACAAAAGATTAAAACTACATTTAAATGCTCGTCTTATCTAAATCTTAACCTAATTTTAAATTGACAAAGCTGTTAATTATTCATACCAAAAGTTAAAAAGTTTTTTTTTTGTATTTGTATTTGTATTTTTTTTTGTTCAAAGTTCAAAAGTTGTATACAAACAAATCGACTCTTATAACATAGTATAAAAATCATGTAGCAAAGTTTGGCTAACTCAACCTTTTTATCCAGTACTTCGTTCCTCTTTCTCAGCACTTCGTTCTTCTCTCTCAACACTTCGTTCTTCTCTCTCAGCACTTTATTCTCTGCTCCCGCCCCTTTGATTTTTTTTTCAGCTCTTCCTCTATCTTTTGTAAATCAACCACCTACAAAAAATATAGAGATAGTGATATGAATGGTATAGAGTTTTTTTTTGGCCGGTAATGGTATAGAGATAGTCTGATAGAGGGGAGAATATTTGTTCATCCATTAAGTTTAGGAGAAAAAATCTTCACTGGCTCGTCTTATCTAAATTTGAACCTAATTTTAAATTGACAAAGCAGTTAATTATTCATTGTGAAAGTTCAAAAGATTTTTTCAAAGTTCAAAAGTTGTATGCATGCAAACAAATCGACTTTTATAAAGTATAAAAACCATGAAGAAAAGTTTGGCTAACTCAACCTTTTTATCCACTTCTTCGGTCCTCTTTCTCAGCACTTCATTCTTGGCTACCACATGATTGATGTAGTTCTTTTCTGTCTTCAGCTGTTCCTTTATCTTCTGTAAATCAACTACCTTGAAAAATATAGAGCTACGGATATAAGAATGGTATTAGATTTTTATTTTTTGTGTACGTGATTACGAATGGTATAGAGATAGAGGAGCTAATATTTGTTAATCCCGTAATTTTGAAGAAAACATTCATTAGTTTGTGAGTGATTTTAGGAAATGGCCTGCTGAAAGTCAAACGGAAGAAGGTTATTTTGGGATTAAAAAATATAAAGGACTTTTAGGGTTAAAACTTTGAAGGTGTATTTTTTAAAGAACTAGTCTCCAGTTAAGGGTTGGGGAGAAAAATTTCCCAAAAATTAACTTAAACCATGAATTTACGTTCCTTTAAGAATTGTCTATCTCAAATAGTAGTCATATAAACATTAGGTGAGAAATGAGCAGTTTTAGCTAATTTTAATTTGACAAAACTGCAAAATGTTCTGTGCTAATAACCAAGCAACTATTAAAAGGTAGTATAAAATCAAGAAATAAAGTTTGGCTAACTTAACCTTTTTCTCCATTACTTCGTTCCTCTTCCTCAGCGCTTCATTCTTAGCTTCCAGCTCTTTGATTTCTTTCTTAAGCTCTTTGATTTCTGTCTTCAACTCTTTGATCTCTATCTTCAGCTCTTCCTCTATATTCTATAAATCACCCACCTTATAAAATATAGAGGTAGTGACACTACAAGGAAAAACACGATTGCCGACTAATGGTTCAGGCGCCTAATATGACCTTTTTAGTCGCGAAAATGTTTCCCCGACTAAATAATTTGGTCGGCTAATGCAATGTTTTAGTAACCGAATGGGGCGACTAAAAATCAGCGAAATTAATTTAATTGTCAATATATCCCAAAAAAAAAATGCCAAGAAATGTATCCTTTCATATATAGATGTTGCCAGAAAATTGCCAAACACTCATTCCACAACAAAATTGTCAAGAAATGCATCCTTTCATACATATAGATTTGTCCACCAAGTACTTAGTAAACAACTTGTATCCAAATTTCTAGAGCACAAAATAACTACACGCGCGTCCAACCATAATAGGGGGAAAACCAAAAATTCAAGCTCGGTAACAAAATGTATTCAAACCCCTAGCTCGCAAAATAACATGGGCTTAATGGCATGCCCCGCCTCTAAGTGTGTGTGTGTGTGTGTATATATATATATATATATATATATATCTTTTTATAGGTTCAAATTCAACCTACTCAGAGTGGTAAGTTCAAATAAAAGGATATGGAGAAAGACTTGTTTCGGAACGCAAAAACTAAAAACAAAACATAGTGTAGTCGAAGAAAGCAAGAAAGATAGTTTCATGTTTACCGCTCGCCCTTGATCCAAGAGAACAGGAGCTGCCTCTGGCTTCTTTTGACGGGCAATTAGTCGCCACAATCTTCCCATTAATTCCCGTGACACAAAACCACATAAAGCATCAACGATGCGTTGTATAACACCGTCGATCATTGGTTGATGAATCAGACTCACCACCGTTAGGACGACGTACATCAGAGCTTCCCAAATTTCCATCTCTGTCTCTCTCTCTCTCTCTCTGAGTTTCCCAAAGAAATGTGGGGGAAGAATATTTGTTGTTTGTAACCGGAAGGCAACAGGATACTTGTAAATGCCTAATTGGTGAGATTGTTCGGGGCTATTTGTAAAAGTCTAATTGGTTAATGGACTGAGTCTGAGTCAATGTTTATTTGTTTTTTGAATCCTTGTACGCGGAGGTGATACTTTGTGATGCCTAACCGCGTAAGATATACAATGCTGCTACCCATACAGATTCTATGCACAGATCGCGGTGTGGAGCCCAAGTACAAATCTCACACAAACGATTTGAATCGTTTATTAAATGTAAAATATTTTTTCAAGGGCCCCAGCGAAGAACTAGCTCAATTAGTTAGATACTTATAGGTGTTCGATCCAATCATATAATTTTTCATTCAGATTTCAAGTTAATAAAAAGTTAGGTTATTGGATCAAGCACCTATATGTATCGAATTGAGCTGATTTTTCGTGAAAATCCTTAAAAAATATTTTACATTTAATGAACAGATAAGATCGTTTGTGTGAGACATGGAGTGAACCCTACACAGTGATTTGTGCACGATCTATTTTTGAAAAGTCTGTGTCAACAGACTTTCTGTAAGGTATATATAGATATATCAGTCAGTCTCCCGTAAGGACCACCTCATTTTAATAAAATGCGGACCTTCCTTTTCTGATCGAATTTCGATGATCTGAGCCGCTCAATGTGTTCAGAACGTGATTTTTGAAGGGTACCCGCAAGAAATCAGCAAAAAAAAAGACCGGGAAGGGCTTCATCCGAGCTGTTTTTGTTTATTTTTTATCGAACGGTTTAAATAAAAACTGCTCGGATGAAGCCTTTACCGGTCTTTTTTTTTGTTGATTTCTTGCGGGTACCCTTAAAATCACGTTCTGAACACATTGAGCGGCTCAGATCATCGAAATTCGATCGGAAAATGGGAGAAATAGGAAGGTCCGCATTTTATTTAAAATAAGGTGGTCCTTACGAGAAAATGACTGTATATATATATATATATACACACGAAAAAGTCAGCGCTTCCAGTCCAACTAGAACTCATGCATGTGCATATTTATGAATTAACCTTCAATGTACAGAGTAAGCAATCATTTTAGCTAGAGGTGACAAATGGATGAGTTTAAGCGGGTTGAAATGGATTATAGGTTGAATATTGACGGGTCAAATACGGGTTAATAGTAGGCAAGTTGAAACGGATTGAGTCAAATATGGGTCAAGTCATATCCAAATCCAAAACCCGACCTGTTTTCCTCCCTTTTTCTCCCCATCATACATATAACATATACAGGATGCTTCTAGCGATTCTTCTTTTTGAGACGAAGAAAAAGGTACAAAACACTTGCCAGATATTTTTAAAAATTTAGTATATTAGAAAATGAGCTAATTTTTTTTTGACGTCCCAAGTAAACAATAGTCCAACAAATAAGCCTATCTTTGGAAAAGTCATGGGTAAACAAATTAAATGGCCCGACTTTCGAGATGTCCCCAAAATTCCGCTACAAAATCTATTGTAAACGTGCTCTTTACTTTTCAATGGAAGTGCAGCTGCAAAACAAAGAAAAACACGCGGGATACATCTTTCGGTTCTAGCCCATATTGAACCTATTCTCAACCGATCTAAAACCATGCATGTAAATATGAGTTTATATAGGTTCAACCCATATAATTTCATTATACAATATGGACGAGTTGGGTTAAGTTATTATTGGACGAATTTGGGCAAGTTTAAAAATGTGGGTTGAAATTGCCACCTCTAATTTTGGCACCACAAACGCTTAACAGCACAGTTACAAAAACTGTCGTGTGATTGAGGGGCGGACCAAGCCAGCCAGGACAGTGATACCATCCCCTTTTTTTCTACTAGAGAGATTTGTTTATATATATTGTGGTTGGTATTATATACCTTGATTAAATATGGAAAGTTCGGGCAATGATTTCCTCTCCTATTCCCTCGATTAAGCTAATAATTTATGTGGTAGAAGTCATTGTGCATTGTAATAGCGTACGTGAACTGCATAATTATTTACTAGCAGCGCACCTGTGCCAATGTGTATCGAGCGGAGACAATCTAATGAAAGTGTGACATATCCCACCGGTTTAATTTGTCTCTACATGATTTGTTAGAAGTACTTATCACGTGAATATGTTATATGTCGCATGATACTCTGGGAGCGTTCAATAATTCCGTAATAGGGAGGAAGAGAAAAGTAGGTCAAGTGTCGCTACTGACTCTAGAAGGTTCGCTTCTGATAGCAATAGCTGTATTGAATTTTGACACATATATACATTCATATATACCAGAAAAAATAAATTAAAAACCCTATTAAAATAATAACTTATTCACTGAGGAGCGCTCAATCTCGGCCGTCCAAAAATGTTTTCGACGATCGAGATTGAGATCCGTAATAATTTATTCACGGAGCTCCGTGAATATGTTATTCTCCCCTATTAAATATTACTTTGCCCTTTACCATTGTCAAACTCAACAAAACTCTAATGATTCAAGGTACTTGACCCGGTGGCTCCTCCCCTGAGAGCATCGGCAAAATTTTTTTTATTAATCTATGAAAAGGATGCAAAGATTAAAAGGAGAAGGGCAAGCAAAAGCTACCCGAGACCCAAAGAGAAATGTTGGCAAGAGACTAACAAAGAAAAAGAAACTCCTCAGACACAGCCACACGGCCCACACCAACGAAAAAACAACAGCCATCACATAGATGAGACCAAAAAACTACAAACTGAAACTAGCTACCCAGCCCCTACAGCAAAAAAGGGAGACGAAACAACGGAAAAATAGCAACAAACAACCACAGCAATAGCAAACTACCTCTGACCAACAAAAACATGCACCAACCAAAAATCCAGCAAGGCAAAACCAGCCAAAGAAGCAAACAAAATCCAAACAGCAGCAAAACACACATAGCAAGCTAACAACAAAAACAATAGACGAATACCCAAAAAGAACAGAAGAACATAATCAGAACTCCACTGAAATGGAGGCACCTTCTTCCAAATCATCAAAGCCATCAACAATACCATCAAGCTCCTTATCCGAAATCTCACCTTCCTCCAACTCAATATATTTTTTAATATTAACTCTCTCCCTGCCATAATATTTAACGCCAAGAGTAGTGCCTATATCCATAAACTTATGAGCTTGCTTAATTAAGAGGGCATTTCTATTGCAAATGTGATGAGAAGAAAGAGAAGAAGAGTGAACCTTCATATACTTCTTTAACATCTTGGCCTCCTTTAACCCAAACTCAGAGAGAGATTTCTTCTTTCTAATCTTCCTTCTCAATCTATTCAACCACCTCTCCAATTTTTCAATAGCTTCGTGAATAGATCTCTCTCCCGGGATACTAAGCTCATCGCTCCTATTCTTCACAACGAGTCTCAAAAGAGGAGTGGGTCTAGTAATAGATTGACACTCTGAGAGGGAAGAGTTCCTCAAAGCAACCAATCCATCAACCTTGCCTATAAGATTATCACATTTCTCGACAACATCCTCAGCCGGCGCCCCATCCACAACATGAGAAATTTCCTTCATTGGTTTAGGTTTCCATGGGTAAACTTCATCAAACTTGTTAGAATATAGTAGTAATTATATAATATCATAATCATGTGCTGATATGATTACAATATTATATGATTGCCTTGATTTATTTTGATTGTAATTGATTACAATTTTATTATAATTGAGATGATTCTCTTCCATAGTTAGGCTCATTCCTCTTGTATAAATGAAAGCCTCATTGTACGGTTTCATTATCGAAATCGAATTCAATATCTCTTCTCTCATATTTTAACATAGTATCAGAGCTATAAGATTTAGGCCCTGTGAATATTCGCTCTTGGCGGGCGACTTAAGCCTCGCTGCCGTCCGTCGGGCACTTAGTTATTTTCTTAATCTCCTTCACGCTTTCCGGTTGCCTGCACCATGCCTCTTCACCACCAGTGCTCGTGGCTTTTCGATTACTAGCTTCTTCGTTTTTCAGCTTTTCTTGGTTTCTGCTGGTTTTCTTCCTGGCTGTTCTCTTGGCTCTTGGCTTTTGGCTCTCCTGACCGTTTCTCTCTCCTTGCTTCTCTTGGCTTGGCTTGGCTGTTCTTGGTTTCTTTCTCTCTCTTGGCTTCTCTTGGCTTGGCTGTTCTTGATTTCTTTGGGCTTTTTCAAACTCAAGTTGGTAGACCTACTTGAGTTTGAGGGGGCATGTTAGAATATAGTAATCATATAATATCATAATCATGTGCTAATATGATTACAATATTATATGATTGCCTTGATTTTATTTAGATTGTAATTGATTATGATTTTATTATAATTGTGATATTCCCTTCTATAGTTAGGCTCATTCCTCTTGTATAAATAAAGGCCTCATTGTACGGTTTCATTATCGAAATCAATAAAATATCTCTTCTCTCGTATTTTAACAAAACCAGTTCCCAAGAGAGCACAAACCACTTCCTTCAAGCATAGCATTCATATTTTAATGGAACGAAATGTAAGCAAAATAAAATTCCTGAGCATCTCTTCAGCTTGCAAATTTCATCTAGAAAACCCTTAAAATCTTCCACCGAGTACACCTTGATTTCGAACTTTGTTTTCATCCACATAACCATCCTGGTTTTGATCCAACCCCTACTTTACCAACTGTCATTGTCGCGTTATTGAAGATACAGTTGTTCCTCGCCAGCCACAGTGACCAGATAGTGGCATAGAATGTCACCTCCCAAATCAACATTTCCAAATTTCGAAACCAGACCACCAATTTGCTAAGTCTGCCAGAAAAAAGGGACAAGCCCAAAAAACTTGCCACCACGCCATAATAAACGACCATATGTCCCAAGAAAATTTACAGTGCAAGAAGAGATGCTCAGGAGTTTCCACATGCAGCGAGCAAAAGGTGCAAAGGTCAAAATTTAGTTTATATTTTTATATTATTCAAATTCCTGTCATCGAGACGAAAAATATGCTACTTTCTCCGTCTCTTTTTAAATGTCCAGCTTTGTAACTCCAACTTATTAAAAAAAACATCATCATTATACCTTTCACATCAATTTTACCTCCACTTTCTCTACTTACCCTCTATGAAAATATTCTCATTATACTTTTACTCCCTAACTTTTCAAAATCGAATCTACTTTTTAGGGGCAAAATGAAAAATGTACCAACTTTTACCACTAACTTTACAAAATAGACATTCAAAATGAAATACATGACTCTAAAAAAGGGACGGAAGGAGTATAAAATTTGACCTAATGTAGTAAAAATTAAGGAAAAATAACCCCAAAAAAACGTGTCAAATAGTATGGAAAAAGATTGGCCAAACAGGCCCTAACTATCGTTCATGCCACAATAGACAAGGAGGGAACGAAACGAAAGAAACTTTTTCTCTTTTTTTCTCAATTTAAATCCTCCATTATTGTCCCGTTTTGAGCCGTTGTGGGTCCACAATGATCGGAACCGTTCACTTTAGGTCTCCTAGAAAATTATAGTCATGTCAAAAATTAATTTGATCGGACACCATTAGCTATATATGTCAATAGTTTAATTTTTGGAGAGGACAAAATGAACGGTAAAAGTTTGGACGATTCAGTTTTTATTTCACAAACATAAAAGGTTGACATAGTTATTGATGTCCAATTAAACTACTTTCTAATTTGACCACACTTTTTTGCGACGGTTTTGATCACTGTCGATAAGCTGTAATAACAAACATCACCAGTTTTAATCTAACAATTGCACCAAAAAAATAATAATAATTGCACAAACTGAACAAGCAAAAAATAATTTAAAACGCTTTGGACACAAGTCTACAAGCATGTCAACTCCTATGCATGTAAATAGGCTAGGAGCCACTCCTACCGAAGAAACCGATCGTCTTCCCGCAAGTCAGCATTGAAGAATATCTGGCTATCAGATTTCCTCCAAACGGAGCTCACTTCCGGTGGCCTGTGAAAACAATTACGTCAATTAAGCAGTCAAGGTACATGTACTAGTTAGAAATATGGTTCCTCTCATGAGATTTCCTCATGTGAATAAAAGCGAGACTCGCGATTCTGTTTTAATAATTCAGGCCGTTAGATTGTGCAAGAGAAAAAATGAGCTTGCGAATTTTGAATTATACTAATTGAATAAAAGTAAAAAGTATATAGTGGATAGATAGATGGTGACCTTGTGCGAATTATTGAGTACTTTGGGTGCTACAAGTACACCAAATGCATCAAGGTAGAGTCCAGCACGCCCATGGAATCCAGCCAAGATTGCACCTTCTATTGGAATGGACACTGTAGAACCAAATACCGTCCCATAGGGCCCATATCTGCCCCGATTTGAATAAAAAGAGAGCATGTGATTGTTTGTATTCCACAGAAGTCTCCATGTGTCAGGCTTATGGACGAGAGTTGTTCTATTGAACTGTCAATGCTCAACTAAACAAGTGCAAGTATATATATTAGGACTTTGTTTGGAATGCATAAAAAAAATAACGATCAATTTGAAATTATTGTAGTTTTTGGTTAAATAATTTTTTTCTTGGTTTGACGGTCAGCGGTGCCCAGGTTAGGTTACCCACACCTTGACTATTCTTCTTTCCGGTCTGGTCAAAGGAGCCATCCGCGCCGAAACCAAGGGATCTACAACAGATATATCTTTTTGAACCTAGAGGTTGCTGAGTTTCAAATTTAGGAAGTTTGGATTTACAGATCATCCATATTGCCACTTGAGCGGGGTTTCGTCTCAACAATAAGGATAACAAATTTAACATTTTGTGTCTATAGCATTTTTTGTTAAATTTTTATTTTTCGATTGTGTATATTAGAAATTTAACAAAAAATGCTATAGACACAAACGAAAATGCTATATTCCGAAGTACCAAAAAAAAATAAACGAAAATGCTAAATTCGGACACAAATGAGTCCAGAACAGTACGACGTGTGTGGGACCCACATGCATCGAACTGATCCAAATCCATCTCTGTCCAGATCTATGAATAAATTAAAGAGGGTCACGGTGACACCATTGCAGTATATTTGCCACCAGGACTGCCAAATCTGTCGGAGCATCCTATAACATTGCCGTCACAGCTTTTATTTCTGATTAAAATCGAATCTATATCTGATCCGTAACCCAGAGTTATCTACATTATAGGCGCGATGTTGAGCTTGTAAGCCCAGTATCCGCCCCCATTCCCTCCCCATGGCCCAACAGGTATCCCTCCTTCTTCACCGATATTGCTCTGCACATTAACACAACACCATTTTTTTTGTTCTTGGTAAAGTAATCCAACACGAAATATAGTCGCACTTGTTAGAAGTGCTATCAAAATAAAGAAGGTTTCGAAAATCCAATTCAAAATTTGGCATACCTTAATAATACCTAATTAATTTGCCTTCAAAGGTTAAACTCAAGATTTGCCCACCAAAACTTCCTTGATATTGACCCGAAAGTGGGACTGGTGACTGCACTAGCTGAATTAGATCGGACAAAGTTTTCATTAATGCATTATACCTTGGACTTGGAGTAGAAAGAAAAGAACTGTGAAAATGCAAAAGAAAGTGGAGAGAATAACCAAGCAATGAAAGTAATTAGAGTTACTAATCGTGATAGAGTAATTAAGGGTTCATTTTGTAGGGGAGACTATAAGAATTCCACGTTATAATCTAACACTACCACCATTCCAAAATAAATATCCAGTCTGCAAAACGAGAACTTCAAAATAATACATTTTCATGATTTGCCCACCAAACAACTTTTACATTGTCACGTTATAATCTAACACTACTCAAGATTTGCCCACCAAACAACTTTAATTTACACCGAGAGGCTTGGGTGCCAACCATGTTCGAATTTTTGCTTCTCGTTGTTTGTGAAGGCATTATGCTTCGTTTCCCTTCAATCTTTTTATTCTTCATTTGAAGATTAATAAAATCAGTTTCTTCGTTGTTACACAAATAAAATCATGCATAAAAGTTTGGCTAACTGATCAACCTGTTTCTCCATTGCTCCGTTCTTCTCTCTCAGCACTTTATTCTCTGCTTCTAACCCTTTGATTTGTGTCTTCAGCTCTTCTATCTTATGTAAATCAACCACCTAAAAATATTAAAATAAATAAATAAATAACCACCTAAAAACATATATAGATAGTGATACGAATTGCATAGAGATTATTATTTTTAAATCGGGAATGGTATAGAGATGGAGGGGAAAATATTTGTTCAACCCTTAATTTTAGGACAGAATGTTTAGTAGTTGGAGAGAGATTTCAGAATGTTAAGTAGTTGGGATTCAGTTGTCGTTATGCTGATTGATGATCAAATGATCGTCGTGGCGGTTTGTGAGACTCTAGAGTGAAAAGTTTGTGAATCTAGACCTTCTGGTTATTGTCTCTGTTTTGGGATTGATAACCCTCTTTGATTGTATGATTATTTTCTATAAATGAAATCTCCTACCATATATTTTGACCCAAAAAAAGTCAAACATAAGAAGATTATTTTGTGTTTAAAACTCTCTGAAAATGACTTTAAAGGTTAAACTGTTGAAGGTATATATTTTAGAGTATTAGTCTCTTGTACAAGGCTGGGAGAAAAGATTATAATCTCCTTAATAGCCTGAGTGTAATCTATACGTTCAAATTGAACCAACTCATCAAAAGTGCAAGTTCATACTATAAAAGGATGGGGAAAGTCTGTTTCGGAACTTAAAAACTAAAAACAAAATCGTAGTCAAAGAAAGCAAGAAATTAAGATAGTTTCATGTTTACCGCCCGCCCTTGACGCAATCTCGATCCCCGATCCCCGTGAAACGCTGTGATTTATAACAAAGTCGACAATTGCTGGTCGAATGGCCTGAATCACACTGATCACCACCGTTAGGACGACGCACATCACACCTTCCCAAATTTCCATCTCTCTCTCTCTCTCATAAATGTTGGGGGAAAATACTGTTGTTTGTAACCGGAAGGCAACAGGAAACTTGTGATGCCTAACCGCGTGGAGGTGACGATACTGTTCGGGGCCATTGATCAAGTCTAAATGGTTAATGGTTTGAGTCTTGGTCGATGTATATGTGTTTTTTGGGTTCATACGAGACTTGACTCCATATTTAATTGGTTATTTGTTGGTGGACGGTTAGATTAATTAAATATTTGTTGGTGGACGGTTAGATTAATTAAATATTTGTTGGTGGACGGTTAGATTGAGCCCTAGGGATTATAACAAATGCGTAAACCATTTTTCTTTGCACAATTTTTTAAGTAGCTAGTACATGTTGAGCTCTGTCAATTTCTAATTGGATGCTGTTGTTTTTTTAATCCTAATGCGCATAAAGAATAGAAGTGATAAAAAAAACATAATCGATTAATATTATACAAGTTTTTTTTTTTAACGGCAAAGTAATTTAATATTAATCTTTGAAAGCATAAGACCCAACAAAGTTGGCACTTACGCACGCACCTCGGGAGTCATATGTCGCCTAGAGCCCCAAAAGAAACCCGAACGCTAAAAGATCAAATAATTCACCACAATGAGAAACCAAAATATGCTAAACGTACCCCTAACAGAAATAGCTAGCCCCCAAAAAACCCTCTTTACAAAAAAAAAAATTAATAATAATAATTTCCCCATATAGCAGTAGAAGGTCCTGGCCCATTTGGGAACGTAATTATTGTTTGCATTTTACATTTTGGATAGTGAGTTATTGATTTTGGATTGTGGCCATAATAGATTGTGAATCAGGTAGAGTGCTTGAGAGATATGTGCAAAATAAATTTTGCAACATAGTGTTTGAGAGGATAATCCTCAAAAAAAATTATGAATAGGTATTTTGCGTATAATGATCAAAATAGATTATGAATCTAAAGTGTAGTTTCATAATGCATTGTGAGATAAGCCATTCTCACAATATAGCTCTCAAATGGAAAAAAGTAGGGGTGAACATGTATCGGATTGGTCCAGTTTCATAGTAAATCAAGAACCAATTCAATACTTACGAATTGAGAATTTGAAGAACCAAACAACTCCATAAAATTCACCAAACCAAACCATTAAAATACAGCTTGGTTTTGATTTTGAACTACGGTTCGCTTGAAATTTTTAAATATCTATCCTCATAAATTATTTATTTATAGTTTTAATATTGGAGAGAAGATAAACCGAAACTTATTGATTTTAATTAAAATCAATTCTAGTAGTGTGTATAAATAAAGCAAGGAGAGAACTATTGAAAAAGAGAAGATAGTTGCTAGCATATATATAGCGCTTATTGTTGGCTGGGAAAGAGAGATGGATGCATTGCGTATTTGTATTAGGTTTATATATATATATATATATATCTATATAATAAGATAGGACTTGGTTTGAATCCTAAAGACAACCAACGGTCCAGAATTGTCTCCTGCATATTCTCCACCCTTGATTCTATAATGGCATTTTTGTAGATACCTGATCCATCCAAGGGTTATATCCTGATTTGTTGTGAGGGTAAAAAAAAAAAA
>JAOTQK010041107.1:0-18978 GCA_025642025.1 Rhododendron ferrugineum | reverse complement strand
AAATGGTAAAGGGGGGTATTTATAGAGGTCCAAAAAGCGTGCTGAAAATTGCAGAAAAACACAGCGTGTACCGGTACCTGTACCGGTACGGGAGCCTTCAAAAAGCCAAAAAACACAACTTCTGGACACCGTGTACCGGTACTGGGCAATAGCTAGTACCGGTTCAAGCTGGACAGAAAATGAATTTTTGGCAACGGTCACCGAATCAAACCCCACTTGCTACCAACACTTCCAAACATCAATACAACCTCAAAATACAATACTCCACATACTCAAACGATTAAAGAAAATGAAAAAAAAATTCACGGGTCTCTACATAAGTATTGCCAGTTCTACCAATAATATCCTTGACTCATCATCCATAACTTGCTCTATTACCTCACATTCCCCCTTTCTTTTCGGCCTTTCAAAGCAGAGATTGCTAGAGCAACCTCAATTTGATTTCCGGTGGGTGGCTTATGCTATTGCCATTGTTAGATGTTGCTTTAGGAATCTATGCTTCGTGGTGCTTCAAGCGAAGTAGGAGTATGAAGTAAGCGGTGGTGCTTTCAACTTACCAAAAACATACCTTGCAGGCAGTGCTATGCCTCAGTGTTCAACTACAAAGACTTAGAGTTAGGGCTTTTAGTTCAAGCCCCAACCCTTCTGCACAGAAAATGATGTTACAATAACATATACAAGGTGTGAGGAAGAACTTCTAGGAAAGATGCAAGTAGATTCCTAGCCTGTAGGTTCCTATCTTATTTTGAAAAGTTCTATGGCTCTTCTAATCACATGTATGGTTTAGGTAGTCTCTAGGGTGCTTCGTTGTCAAAGGGCACCAATCCTTTCACCAGCCCATCATAGGCGGTAATTGAGTGATTCCTTTTTTGATATACCACTAGGTACAAGTGACTATGGAGTTTGCTGGAACCCCTAACATAGCCCGTGACATGCCGAGAATTAGGTGAACTCAACGAGGTTGCCCGCTCGATGCACATGGCACAAGAATTAAAAAAAAGCATGTACTAGTCCTATGTTGAACTTTCTGGTTATGGCTCTCAAATCCCCAACAGAGTCGCCAAAAAACTATAGGCACCTCCTGGAGCGGGGCATTGCCATACAGATTGATCGTTGCTGTTTGATTGGTTGTTTGCTACATAAACCAAGATCATGGATATTCCCATGGCTAGGAACATCGCCACACGATAGCGGTTATCATCGAAACAGAGTCACCGCCTAGTTTATAAAAACTAGGAAAAACAGATAGAGATTCTGGGTACGGGAGCCAAAAGTATCATAAGGGGAAGGTGTTAGGCACCCCTCTTTGCCCAGCCGTGAGACTGGCCCATATTTGTTCGATATAAGATTAACTCATGCTTTGTTTAATTCAAAACACGTAAACTGATTAATTAGCCATTAAACAGTTAATGATGAGCCGAGACTTTAATTGAAAGCATGCATCAGAAAGCAGAATAAAACAAATATGTCCCAAAGAGATGGATCTCGCGGCCAGTGAATGGATGTCACAGCCGAGAGATCCTCCTGATTCAATGTATCTGCCGATGGATTGAAAATTCAACCGATGCTCTTCCTCACACCAGACTATACGATTAACAGATAATCAAAATCCTATAATTATCATGCATAAACTGAAAGTAAAATGAACCAAAGGGCCTTAGGCCTCACCACCTTGATCCCTCAGTAGCTTGATTGCTTCGAATTGATTGTGATTGACTTAATTGCTTCTTGGAACCCTAGGGTTAGGGTTTGAACTTCGGGGTTTGGATCGTTGGATCACGGTTGCCTTTGGGAGGATGGGGCTTTTGTAGAGGGGATTTGAGAGTGTATATTGACAGAGTATAGTGGCTAGAGAGGGTGTCTCCACTTGTCCCTTATATAGGCATAGGGATGACACACCTCAACCAATCAAAATCGAACGATTGAATTGGAGTTATAAGCCAACACGAACTCCTCATGGTAGTCTCCTAACGTAGCCTGAACGCAACGGGATTTGGTTGCTAGGGTTTTGTGATCAGATCAAACGAGTGACAGAACGTTCCAGAATCTGGAAAATAGACGATCTGGCGGCTGAGAAAAGGATCTGGCGGCCGAAGAATTGATGTTGCGGCCGAGGAATGGTCCTGGCGGCTGGCTAATCGATCTCTCAGTGAGCTTTTTGAGCAACAGGCTTCACGGGTGAAGAATTGGTGTTAAGACCGTGAGAACATTGTCACGACTGACTGATGGATTCTCTTGGGATGCTGTATTTCTGTCTGAAAGGCTATTTGGCTCTGGATTGGTTCCTCTAAGTGGCTAAAAGTTCTTACCGAAAGTCCTAAGGTTCACGAGAAGTCAATCAGTAATCACTGTTGTAGACACCTCCCGGAAGCGGGGCATCGCCATACAGATTGATCATTGCTGTTGATTGGTTGTTTGCTACATAAACCAAGATCGTGGATATTCCCATGGCTAGGAACATCGCCACACGATAGCGGTTATCATCAAAACAGAGTCGAAAAATAGATAGAGATTCTGGGCACGGGAGCCAAAGATACAATGAGGGGAAGGTGTTAGGCACCCCTCTCTGCCCAGTAGTGAGACTGGCCCATAATTGCTATACATAAGATTAACACATGCACCATTTAATTCTAACACGTAGTTTGTTTAATTAGCCTTTAAACAGTTAATGGTGAGCCGAGACTGTAATTGAAAGCATGCATCAGAAAGTAGAATAAAACGAACATGTCCCGGGGAGATGGATCTCGTGGCCGATGAATGGATGTCATGGCCCAGTGATCCTCCTGGTTTGATGTATCGACCGGTGAATCGAAGATCCAGCCGATGTTCTTCCTCACACCTAGACTATACGACTAACAGATAATCTGAAAGCTACGATTAGGCATAAAAACGAAAAGTAAATTGAACCAGAGGCCGCTGGGCATCACCACCTTGATCCCTCAGTGGCTTGATTGCTTCGGATTGAGGGTGATTTACGGATTGCTTCTTGAAAACCCTAGGGTTAAGGTTTGAACTTTGGGGTTTTGATCGTTCGATTATGGCTGCCTTCGGGAGGTTGGGGCTTTTGTAGAGGGGATATGAGAGTGTATATTGATTGGGTTTCGTGGCTGTAGAGAATGAATTGTGTTCTTAATTTCGGAGCCAAAGGCCCCTTTATGTAGGCATATGGGTGACTCACTCCATCCAATCGAAACGCACGGTTGGAATTGAAATTGCAATGCAATACAAACTCTTCATGGCAATCCCTAGACATAGCCCGAACACATCAGAAAAAGGCTGCTAGGGTTTTGTTGATCGGATCAAATGATTGACAGAACATTCTAGAATCTGGAAAATAGACTATTTGGCGGCCGGGCAAATGATCTGGCGGCCGAAGGATGGACCTGGCGGCTGAAGGATCAATCTCTCAGAGAGATTTTTAAGCAACATGTTTAACGGGTGAAAGAATGATGTTGAGGCCGTGAGATCAATGTTACGGCCGAAAGATAGATTTTCCTGGGATACTGTATTTCTGTCTGAAAGGCTATTTGACTCTGGATTGGGTCCTCTAAGTGGCTAAAAGTTCTTACCGAAAGTCCTAAGGTTCACAAGAAGTCAATCAGCAATCACTGTATCCGTATCATCATCGGGATGGTCCCCAAAGTGGGACTTGAAATAATCGTTAGGCCAAATTGGGGTGTCTACAACTGTATATATATCATCATCGGGATGGTCCCCAATGTGGGACTTGAACTAATCTTTAGGCCAAATTGGAGTGTCTACAGAGAAATCTAAAAAGTAAAGACTTATGATCAAATATATTTTCGGTTTATTTTTATCTTTATTTAGAAGATAATAATGGTTCAAAAAATTTTACCTTTTAGATTCTTCTCGTCGAGACAAATCATTAATTTACAAAAATTTGATGTAAAACTAACAGATACAGATTTTTTTTTTTTGAATAAGGACAAAAAATAGTTTGGCGCTTAAATTAGCCAAACTAGCTCCAAAAATCCTAGAGTCTGGTGAAAATCTTCCACCAGCTAAGCTAATTAAAAAAAAATTAGGCCTAATTTCCCAAAAAAACGCTTGGGGCATTTTTTTGTTGGGAGACTTAAAAATTTGTCCTTATTGCCCTCTTCACTTATGAATTCATCTTGTCCTTTTCACCAACTTATGATTTCGTCGTTCTCATACTTTTAATACCGCTATTGCCCTTTGAGTGTTGTTAATTGTATATATGTATATAATTTAATCCATATATATAAGCCTGATTTTAAACCATATATGTAATACAAGCTTTTCAATTTCATGGTCTATGAATTTGTAGCATTTACCATGAAATGTGTTTGTATGTTCCTATCATTTTATGGTTAATTATTTGGACCATTTACCATGAAACTATTTCATGATTAATTATTTGGACTGTTTACCATGAAAATAATCCGTCGAATCTCTTAGGTCGCTGCGCGGACCAATTCAATAAGAATAGTTTGAGATGTACAAATACTTATGTTTACATCCTAAAATTCTTGGCCTATATAGACAAGAATTTTGGGATGAAAATTACTTATGTTTACAGCCTAAAATTCTTGACCTACATAGACAAGAATTTTGGGATGTAAACATAAGTATTTGTACATCCCAAACTATCATTATATGAATTGGTCCGCATAGCGACCTAACAGATTTCGCCGGACTAGTTTTATGGTAAACGTTCCAAATAATTAACCATGAAATAGTTTTATGATAAATGGTCCAAATAATTAACCATGAAATGATAGAAACATACAAACATATTTCATGATAAATGCTACAAATAATTTACCATGAAATCGGAAAGCTTGTATCTCATTTAATTGCAGAGATTGATATTCATCACAATCATTTTAATTTAGAAAACCATAAATGTATATATCTATATAGATATCATAATAAAGGGGTAATAAGGGTAATACACGCATTGAAAGGATGAAAATATAAGCATGCAAAGTGGGCGGGATGAATTCTTATATGGCATGGACAGAGAGGATGATTATTTAAATTTTTCTTTTTTGTTTTGTCCTTATTCAAATTTTTTTCGCTTTTGTTAGTTTTGCCTCAAACATTTGTGAATTGGTGGTTCGTCTCGATGAGAGAAATCAAAAAAAATTTTGTTTTGTCCTTATTCAAATTTTTTTCGCTTTGCTTAGTTTTGCCTCCAACATTTGTGAATTGGTGGTTCATCTCGACGAGAGAAATAAAAAAAATCATGATTTTTACCAAATTTTTTTAGAAATATCAAAACTTTAACACTTTTAGCCCAATTTTTTTTGGCTAAAAGTGCTGAACTTAGTATATTTCCAAATTTTTTTTGGAAAAACGTCATAATTCAATACTTTTTCGATTCCTAGTGTAGCTACGAATCACCAATTTACAAAGGTTTGAGGCAAAAATAACAAATGCGAAAAAAAATAAAATTTGGACATAACAAGAAAAAAAAATTGGGGAAAATTAGTGATGAAAAGCCTGCAGTTCCCCGATATCTTTGCTCTTCCCTTTTGAATTTTGTTTTGAAGCCCTGTTATTGGTACCGACGGGCGCGCGGGGCCTACTTCGTATCCCGCACGGATGATTCGAGCCTTTCAATAATTAAAAAAATAAAATCCAAGTGGCCCGTGAAAAATCAGCTCAATCCGATATGTTTAGGTGCTCGATCAATCTTCCATTTTTTTCATTTAGATTGCAGCATCCTAAAATCTAAATAATCTGAATAAAAAAATAGAAAATGGAATCGAGCACTTGTACATATCAGATTGAGCTAATTTTTCACTGACTCACTCAATTTTTTTTAAAAAAATTATTGAACGGATCGAATAATTTGTGCGGGGCCCGAAGTGGTCTCTGCGTGCCTGTCGGTATCCATTGGTATCATTTTTTGTCGGTTCCTTTAGCTTTTTCGTTGTCTTTCCCCTCGTGTGTTTGCATCAAGCCATTTTTTTTTGATCTGCACATCAAACCATGGTTAGTTGTCATGCCCCAGATTCAAGTTTCTTGATCTGCTCATCATTAAGTCGTTCATTGATGTGTCAACTTTTCATTGGTTGGCCGTATAACCCAAAATACACGTACCCTTCGTGTATAATTTAATCTTTTTTTCTTTTGTGGTACATAAGGCAAAACTTTTGTGGTGCTCCCAAGTGGTATGGGAGCATAATACTCCCAATGAATTACAGCCTTTGGATTGAAAATAGATAAATCATAGCTCTTAGATCAAAACCAAAAACTAAAAGTAGGGTGATTTTATTAAAAATGAGGTGGTTTTGACAAAAAAACGGAGGATTACTTACCACAGAAACAGGCAACACTTGCCATTGACTAAGGCAACACTTACCATTGTATAAGGTAAACTTACCACACAAACAGGCAACACTTACTACAACCGGTTGGTCAGGTAACAAGTTACCATTAAGTAAAAATAAATAAGAGTACCCTATTTTTTGTCAGAAAAATTTGGAGATTTTAGGGATTTAAATATTAGAAGAATTATCTAAAAAATGGTATTCGTTTATAAATCTAGTTTAAAATTTTAATTTGTTATGAAAATATAATTAGAAGAATTATCTAAAAATTAAAAATTTGAAAATATTTTCCATAATTTTCAAATGACATTATAAATGTATTTAATTAATTAAATTTCAAATAATCATTTATTATAGATATATTTCAGTAACTTAGTTTTAAATATTATGGAAAAAACAAGATATTTATTTAATATTTTGATATCTTACAAATTTAGTTAATATATACTATAAAATAATGCTACAAGTTGATTGTTACAACAAAATTGAACAATAAATATATTTTTGTTTAATAGCTATTGAATAATTTTGTAGGATTCTCAATTGAATTTATGGTAGTATTTAATGAAATTAGACTATTCAATTTCATTAATATAGTTTATAGTGATCAATATGATATAAGTTGCAAATCTAACAACTAATAGTAATGATACTAATATATTTGGTAGCGATCAATTAACGAGGATTGATTCATTTGTAATTGATTGATCTGGTTATATGTTCAGCCAATTGATCAAACGATTTGAATCGATTAAGATCAATTTGGCAGATATGGTAGTTAATAATGATGTTGATTGATGGTAATTAGTGAAAATTAATATAATTGGCTAAAGTAGGTTGACTAATTTGTTTAATTGTTTAACCACAGACTTATCTATTTCAAATCCTTCAAGTTACACAATTAGCAAATTTCAACAATGGTTATTTGATGGTTAACATTGATCACTTAGCAACTGAAGGAGTACAGTCTTTGAGGTTAACATTGATCACTTGGATAATGTAGGAGTACCCACTAGTGAACCAGTAAATTGAAATATTTCATTTATTTGATTCTTTTTTAAAAGTAATTTTATTAATATAAATGCTTTTATTTAATTTATCATAAAAGTAATGCAAGTATATCCAAATAAAATTTAATGTGGTAGGTAATATGACATTAATGATGATATACATAAATGTATACATTCCCATCATTAATGTCATACTTACTATAGAATAAGGCTTATTTACCAAAGCATAAGGCTAGAGATACCACAAAAACTGAATTTTTACGATGGACTAATATTTGTTGATAACATTTACCACGTGGTTGGCAATACTTACCATGAAATAAAGGCAAAACGACTATATGCTTAAACCATTCTTACCACACAAATTGATCACGTTTTGCCAATTGCCTTATTTCCCTATAACCAATTATGACATTAATGGTACTAGGTTTCTCCATACCTACCTTAAACCTTGCAAACTTATCCACTCTAACTCCTCTAGCTCCCATTCATCTCTCCTCTTGTCCAAAAAAAATGAAAATTTTAGAAGAAGCTCCATAACAAGTTGAAGAAGCTTACCAAGGGTTTTTTGAAGATCAAACTGAATTTAGTTGTGATGATTACCTCATACTAACTTATCGAAAGATCATAAGTTGAACAATCTCGAATAAGTGTTTCACAATAATCTAATGAAGCTTCCCAAGTTTTTACGTTTTTTATGGTTATACTTACCATTAATATGTCTTTTTATTCCTCTTTTTATGGTATTTTTACTACAGATGAAAACCGTATTTAGAAAGTATCAGGAAACATGAATGAGAATGAAGACACATATAAATCAGATGTGAGCGTTATTGTCACGCCCTCGATTTTCAACATAATAATAAGCCATTTTGATAAAAGATCCTCGCATATCATAAGAATTATCCCAAAAGAGTTTCTCATCTGATTAATTTACAAACAAGTCCCCAAGATTAAAGGAAATACAACATGGCACTCCGGCCCAAAATTAAACTTAAGAACAATTACGGACAAGTTATTGGATTATAAACGGTTTGGTCAAAGAAATTCAAAAGTTTTTTGTTACAAGCCAACTTTAACAAAAAGGTGATCATTACAAAATGATAAAGTAATTAATGAAGCTAGCTTCCAAAAAGTATTCTTCTTCATCCAAGCACTCAATGCATGCGAGCTATTGACCGGAGTTTGGACCTGAAAAGAAGGATTTTGTTGAGCTACACTAGCCCAGTAGAGAAATCTTTACACAAGCTATATGAAAATGAGATGAAATATGCATCTAGAATGAATGAGTTCGAATAAACAGACATGAGATACAATGGGGACACCTCAATGAACCATTGGGCAACAACTACGGGATTCAATTCGCCTTAAAGATATCCTTAACCATTCATACGTCAAGCTAGGAGCAACATTAAACACACAACAATCTAATAACCTACGACAATATCTCAAACCGTTTTAAGACTCCTCAACGAACACCACAACTAGTCTCCTCATTTCTTACCATTCACCTTTAAGGCCCCTTTTTCATAAAAACATTCATTTTTGGTTGCCAAAAATACTTTCGAGAAAACTCTCGACCTTTACGGGTCAAGCTCCATTGATTCTGGCTGGAATAGCCGGAGTCCGTTGATTTGTGCCCAAATACCGGATCCGTTGATTCTCTCAAGAATAGCTGGAGGATTTTTCATAAAAAATTCTTTTTCCAAAACCAAATTCCTTTCTTTTCAAAACTTTACTAGAATCAATCGTTTATCTCCTTCTTCAACAGTCACCATTTCAAATAGCAAATGATTCAAGTAACAACATAAACTTCTGACGTCAACTACAACATTCATCATTTCATGAGACGTTCAACTACCTTACCACACCTTGCGTACAACGAACTCTCTTTCTACCCGGGTTTCCGTCTTACCACACCTTGCGTAACGGGCCCTCTAGAGTCTCCGCAATTCCACACCTTGCGTTGCAGGACCCTCAATTCAAAATTATCAACTCACACATACACACATGCAATACCAATCCATATTCAAAAGACAACATCTCCCAATTTCACATTCTTTCATTTATCGACACTCAAAGGATTACAAACTTATAAACACACTCCATAGTACATAGACACATAGCTTAAGTTCACATTATTCCTCTAAGTCTATCATGACGCCCTATGCCACGTATCGGACTCACAAAGACTCCACGATACATCACCGACTAGGTTCTAAACGGAAATCATAAAGAACGAGTGCCAAAGGAGCCTAGGAAGCTCAACAAGATGAGGCACGAGGATACGAGTCTCAATACTGCTCATCGGATTATTAGACAAGCTCATGTCTACCCATAACATTCACCACTTATCCCCTTATAGCCCATGGTACTGCTATCAACCTTACGGTACATTCTCCAACCAACGACACTAACTTTAGACTCTAACGAGTGACAAGAGACAAAATTGAACAACGAGTCATTAAGACACAAGCAACCATACTCGAGGGTGACTTAAATATGTTCTAATCATACAGAACGTCACAACACAAAACAAAACAATCTTAGGAGTAACTAGCAGACATTGACAAACCGACACACCTCCACTCAAATGGTCATAACTTTCTGTGTACTAAGATTTTTCAGGTGATTCTTGCGGCAAAACAAAGCTAACTTCAAGACCTTCGAATCAATATAAAATTTGCAAGAAACGGACATCGGACAAAGAAGTTATGGCCGTTTGAAGTTGGGCTGAAACTCATAAATGGGCTGAAATTTCCAGATTTGACCAAAACACAAAACCCAATCTCAAGAACGAAACAAAGCACGATCTAGGTACCCAAACATCACATAAACATATAACAAGAGTAAGAAATACCTACCACAATGGGTTTTAAGCAAAACCCTAAGTACACCAAGTGCTACAAGCTTGAATCTACCAAGAACAAGCTCCTCCCAAGCTTTGCTACAAAATCTAAAGTGAATACAACCCACAAACACGATAAACAAACAAAGATCAACAAGTAATTGAGAGAAGAGAGAGAAAAACGAGTTTGAGAGCGAAGGAGTGAAAACAAGAACACCAATCTTACCCTTAGTTCACCAAGTGCAAGAATCAAGCGAATTTGAGGTAGGAATCCCTTGAATCTTGATTATTTGAAGTAGAAATCAAGGGGTTTGATTGAAATTGGAGTGGGGTGGGTGAGAGAGGGTGTTTCTAGGGTTATTTCGTGGGTTTGGGAGTGAGAAATGACAAAAGGGGGTATTTATAGGCATCTGAAATGCGTGCTGAAAATTGCAGAAAAACACAGCTTGTACCGATACTGGGCGACTCCCAGTACCGGTTCAAGAGCCTTCAAAATTCCAAAAAACACAACTTTCGGACATCATGTACCGGTACTGGCTGTTGCCCAGTACCGGTTCAAGCTGGACAGAAAATGAATTTTTTTGCAACGTTCACCGAATCAAACCCCACTTGCTATCAACACTACCAAACATCAATACAACCTCAAAATACATTATTCCACATATTCAAATGATTAAAGAAAATGGAATAATTTACGGATCTCTACGGTTATTCACCAACAATCATTTACCGAGCGAGACTCATCGGTATATCACCCATCGTTTATGCACACTGATTACACAACCAATGGTTGTGAATCCAGTGTCAACCCTAATTTGGTAAGCCTCTTACTATCTAGTTAGTTGATAGACAATTATTTATTTGTCCATTCACTAATTTTCAAACTTGAACTTTGTAGTCTGCTAACTGGTCAAGAAATCCCGAGAGTGTGCAAGCCTGGTTCCATGAAAACAACATTGGAGGATGAGAAGATGATTGCGGACAAGGATTGTGAAGGATAAATGTAACCTTTGTTTGTATTAAGGCAGTGAGTAGGGACAAGAAATTTATTGTAATCTTTTAATTCAGTAAAATTAAGGCAATGATCTGGACAAGAAAGTATCTGTAGTTGTGGTAAGGCAGTGACTACGGTTATTGAACTGGTAAGAATGCCCAGATTTTAGCAAGCACACCCTGCTTATATGGTAAGTATTGTTATATAAATGAGAAGTATGCCCAGATTTCTGTAAGTACGGTTATTGAAATAGTAAGAATGCCCAGATTTTAGCAAGCACCCCCTATTTAAATGGTAAGTAATGCTATGGAAATGAGAAATATGCCCAGATTTCTGTAAGTACGGTTATTAAAATGGTAAGAATGCCCAGATTTTAGTAATCACACCCTATTTATATGGTAAGTATTGCTATGAAAATGAGAAGTATGCCCGGATTTCTAGAAGTATGGGTATTGAAATGGTACAATCTGTTCATGGCACACCAAATAACACCACAAAGATAATAACCAAGATCACCATTTATCAAACACCAAGAGCACCAAGTTTACAAAAAGGCAGCATTTGCCATATCAAGTTTACAACAAGAGCCACCAAGGCATCTCACATTCATCAAGTTTACAACATGATTGAATTTTGCTATATCAATAAGTTCACAAAAAGGCAGCATTTGCCATATCATTGTTTGTGTACATAACTGAATTTTAACTACATTTGTCATAAAAAAGAACTACAATTGGCATCAAATTATCCTTCTAGTGTTGCGGTATTTTTGTTGAGCCTTTCGGATGATGTCATTCCCGATCATGTTCTCCCCACAAAGGATCAAGTCCAAAACCAAGTTGTTCCTACCCTCTTCAGAAGTGAATTTCAACTACATTTAACAAAATAACCAAAGATTAGAAACAATGAGTGGTCCAAACGAATTGTAACTGTAAGATAAATAAAAAGACTAATTTGATACTTTAGCGGCTTCTTCCTCATTAAATTGCTCCAAATCAAAGTACTTGGCAGTGTGCACGCCACAATCATCACTACCTGGTTGTTGAACTGGAAGCCATTTCAGTCTTTTAATTGGTAGCTTATGGGCATTCATGACACATCCATTATTCCCCAAGTGTTGAATTACATCATCCAAGTATTGAAGCACACGCAAGACCTTCTCGTTCTGTGCTTTGTTTTTGCTCAGAGATGGTAATGAATCAAATACATATACAATTGCATGTTTGAAGTTTACGACACACATAAACCAATGAATGTTGTTGTTATTGATTGGGATGTACACCCGTTCCAACTAGATCCACCATAATGCTTGACCCAAGCGCGGGAATCAATACCACCATTGAGAGCATAATTCTACAAACAAACATAGAAGAGCACTTACACATTGCTATAGCCACATACTATCGTTCAAACTTCTAATACATTACAAATACATACCGCTAACTAAGTGGGCAAGTACCATGATGGCCATAATGCATTCGGGTCTCTCTTCCTTTGTATTATAGTTTTCCGCAAAGCAACTGCATTTATGATCTAAAAAATATAGCCCTTAGTTAGTTATCGCATTCATGTAGTCTATTTCAAAAAGGTTTCCTTTAAGGATCACCCTTTTACCTTCACATGGCAATCCTAGTATGTGGTGCACATCTAATGGTGTAATTATGGGGCTCTTTCCATGCACATATAAACGAAGTGATATGGGATCAAATTTACGAACCAACCACTCACAGAGTTTTCTATCTAGCCTGGTACATTTCAAATGCAAAAGACCTCCAAATTCCATTGCCTTTACACTCTTTACTTGTTGCGGTTGAAGATTGTGTATAATTTCACATGTCGTCTTAAGTTGAGTTCTTGTAGTAAAGGTTTCCTAAACACAACATCAACAACTCTAATCAAATTCACAATCAAGTAAAAATGGAAATTATATGCATAAACATAAATGCTAAAAAGCTGAATATTTGTACCTTTGAAGCTTCTTGAGGATTGATGAGCACCCAATATTGTAGATATTTGGTGCGACTAGTCCCGGTTTATGCTGCTTTAACTTATGACTATTCATCTTTTATAGTGATTTTGCACGTAAGGTATTTCGTTAAGCTTTTCAGGTAATACGCAATAAAAGGGTGTGTTTTGACGCTTTTAACAACCCATGAGGGTATTTGAGTGGCCAAGGCCATATGTAACGCAGCCGTTGGGGTTTGAGAATGAAGTGCCGAAGGGTCAGAGAGTGCCCAGAGCCGTTGGATGTCAAGACGGGGCACTAAGATCCTGAGCTGCCTAGAAACCTGCTCGGTATCGATACAAAACTTTTCGTATCAATACCCCAGCTAAACAGAGAGCAAGGAAAATTGTCAGGCTTCAGCGTATCAATACCCTCATACTGTGTATCGATACCAGATCACTCCGGGAACTTTGGAATGCAGCCAAAACTTCTTGGTATCGATAGAGAAGTTCTTATATCGATACGGAAGGTTGACTGACATACTTTTTGATAGCTTTTAACTTTCCATAAGTGGCAAGTTTCCACTTTTGGTCATTTTTGGGATATTTTGGATGAGAGAGAGAGAGAGTAACACTTGTATAAATATCACACTCTCTCCCTCCTTTACCTATCTCTAGTCTTTCCTACTTTAAGTCTTTTTCCTTCAAGAACTCCATAGCTTTGCTCCAAGATTTCTTAGTTAATTTCCTTAAGAACAACTCAAGGTAGTTGTTGTTTGTTGTTTTTCCATTTACTAAAGTTGTTCGTACGGTTGAGGGTTTTACTAATATCAAGTTTGTTTTCGCTTTTATCGGTTAAATAACATGTCTCATTTATATGCTATGTCTTATTCTTTAGCTATGGTCGAGTAGTTAATTGGCTAAGTCTTGGTTTAATCTTTCCCAAAGACTTAGGTTGTTATTTGGTTCTCAAACCCTCAGGCTTAAAACCATGGTTTTCAGAATTGGATTAACCTAGCCATTTTTGGTCTAAACGAGGGGTGTTAACCCCTTGATAGGTCGTTTAGTCAAGCGGTCTTGGCGAGCGACATACCGACGGCTCGTGGCCTCCTACGTGTTAGATTCATTAGCAAAAATAAGTTGGTTTAGTTCTCATAAATCACATCTTTCGATAAACGTAGTCTTTAAAGCTAAATCTTCCGAGCGTGAGCACGCGGTCGTGACTCTCGCTTGAGTAATAATCGAGAACTGATAACGGCCCTTGTCAAGGGAAAGACGATCCCTAGACTTGCCTCTTTTAGTTCATAAAACACATTTCTAGTCTTTTTCCTTAGTATTTCCACTTTCAAAGCAAAACCAAAGTTGGCCGTCTTAAACGCCGAAATCCACCATATTAAACCTACAATCTGTTTAAGCTATTTTTGATTCCCTGTGGTACGATCCCGGTCTTACCGGTTATTATGCTATCGACGATCTAGCCCTATGCTTGGGGTTTTCAACCTTATTTGAAGGCCAGGTTACTGGCTAAGCAAGGATCAACCTTAACTTTTTGCTCTTTGTATTCTTCGAAACTTAGTTTAGCCTTTTCTATGTACTTTTGTTTAGCTTTGTCTCCTAAAGCTTTTCACTTTGCACAAATTTTGCTCATTTTCTACAATTATTGAAAGAGTGTAAATCCTAGTTACATACATTGACAATCCACATGTGGGTAAACACAACTATAGCAAAAATTGTATAGTTACCATTCGATCTGATGAACCCTTCTCAGTCATCTTGGACTGTTCTTTGCTACAAAAAAATATTCTACATCTATTAAAAATCGTAAATTGTGGGCATTAAAAGATGCTCAAAGTCTCAAAAAGACATACAAATAATATATCCATCCATTACAAGGATGCTTCGGAACAACATTATGGTCTTTCTTAACCATTTGACTTTGTTAAAACAAATAGACCTGTTAAATAAAAGATTGTCAATTAGTGCTATGAATGATCTGGATACAACCACCAAATACGTGTTAAATGAAATAGTAGCAAGAAGAAATATTACTGAATCTGACAAAGCTATATGGTTTTGTGATTTTGTTTATGAGGCTCTTGTCGAACTTCTCAAACTCATTCACCAAATCTATTAGAGTATTTTTTGGAAACATCCCTCAAACTATCCGCCATGTTTCTACTTAGTCCTCAAACTATCCCTCAACAAAAATCAACTTCTATGTCTATCCATTTCATTATTTGACTAAGTCAAACCCAAAGGTTATTCACAATATAGCTTCATTAAAAGACAGCAAATATTTGACCAAGGGTTCCATAATGCACTTTTAGAAAGGAAGAAAATGCCACAGTAATTACTCTTACCAACATTTATAGGCTATTTTATGAGATGATTGTCAGCGAAATTAAAAGACGAAAACATGTGATCAAACTTGGGGGACCCTCATGTCTGCCCTTATCCCCACATTGTTCTCTTAATATTATTCAATCCCTATCTACAGAGCAAACCACAAAACACTCCCCAGGTACAATGATTAAAGAAAGCAAAATCCACAACCCCAGGTAAAACAAACTAAACAATTGGAATTTTCAATTGCAGACTATAATGAAACGTGTGGAAGCTTGAGCCAATCATGTGCAGATCTAGTTTTTCAAGTAAAATAATACAAATTAGTTCATAGGAGAACCCACAAACTCACGTCAAAACAAAACAAGCCAACAAACCCATGTCAAAACAAGATGACAAAGAAAACCCACAAAACCCTATGTGCAGGGGTGTTTTTGTATTTGTAGTGGTGGCTGTGTGTTCGAGAGAGTGAGAGAGAGAAATACCTCGCACAATGGAGAGGGCTTTTCGTTGTGACCGACTGTTGAGGACGAAAGAGAGTTCGTCGTTGTTTGCTTAGGCTATGAAGGTATAGAGGTGGAAGAGCGGTGCGGGTTTCCGTCGATTGTGCAGAGGGGAGAGAGATAGAGGCGTTTAGGAGCTGTGGAGGTGGAGAGGTAAACGACGATTATGGAGAGGAGAGAGCGACGGGAGTGAATTAGGGCTTTCAAAATATTTCCCGTGATGCGTAATTTTTTTAAATATTTAATATGATGTGATTCATAACCGGGAATAGGAGGTAGTGAGAGAAAGAGAGGAGAGAGTCGAATTGCATTCAGGTGATTTGATGAATGGCTAGGATTAAAGGAATCACATCCTACGGTTCAGATTTAATGGAAGTATGACGCTCCCAAAACTGCCTGGAAGCATCATAGCCGGACGCTACATAAGGAGGCCAGCTTTTATTACCACTTCAATAGTCTCTAGTAACTAAATCACCAGGTAACCATGTCAAAAGTACAATTTTGTTCATCCTCCTTAAAAGAGGGTGAATATTACTCTTTCTCTTATTGGTTGAAATGATGTAAGTCCCACCTGCAATACACTTTTTGGGAGTAATTGTTTACACCCATTTTTGACACTTTTGGAAAGAGCCAATGATTGAGTGCCACATGGCGAGTGGGCCCGAACTCATAGTCAACAAAGAGTCAAAATCAAGTGGGCCCGCTTGGTTGGTCAACGAGAAAGTCAAAGTCGATCAAGTCCAAATGCGAAAGGATCAACGGTTGAAGAACCAATCCCAAAATGGAAAGGGTACACTAGATTTGCCCTATCCTAATATCCAACAACAAACTCCTACTTTTTAGGGTAGTTGAGATTTTTCAGGGTCTAATTGCATTCACAGGCAGATTCTCAAGGAATATTTCTCTATTCCCCTGGATTTTAAGCATCAAAAAGGCTAACTACGTGAGGATCATGAATGCCACGTGGTAATTAATGAAGCATGTTTCAGTTGAATATGGTTAGTGGGATGAGCAAAATCAGGGAATAGTCCCTGAAAAATAGAATTTTTGCTAGCTTTTGACCTATTCAAAGGGCCACGTGGCAACCTTCAGGGGATTTTAGTTTCCAATCAACGTCTACAATCAATTTGAGCTCAAAGGAAGTGGTTTGGAGATATGGGACACGGGTTGCATTCTTAGAGCCTAAATTCAAGGGACAATTGACACTTTTCAGGGAACATTCAGGGAATAGTCCTCCACTATGACGGTTACTAGGAAGTTATTGCCACATGGAGAGTGAGTGAGCCATATTTATAGCAGAAATGGTTCGTGCAAGGTTGAAAGTGGGAGAAGGCCCTGAAAAATAGAAGTTATTTCACTTTTTGACCGATTCAAAGGGCCACGTGGCATCAATCAGGGAGTTACCACCAATATCAACGGTGGTACATATTTTTAGCTTTTTTGAATAAGTTGGGAGCAGTTTTTTGCAGAGTACACGTGGAGCACTTTCAGGAACTTATCTACTATTTTTTAGGGTCTTTACTGCTATAAATACAGCAAAACAGGGCAGGCCCAAGGCTCTCGCCTCATCATTCAATACCAGTCTTTTTGCTTCTCAGCACTTTATCTTTTTTCAGCATTTTCACGAAAGACTTGTAATTCTAATATTACTAAGTCCTTGTCCTTTCTTTTTCTTATACCTAGTCACTTTATTCACGGAAATATAAGTGACTTTTGTTTCTTTGTCCATTTTGTTATTCACTAAATATTAAGTCCTTCACAAGTAAGGCAAATTCGAACTAATTCTTAAGGCCTTTCCCAAGAGGTTGTGAAACAATTGCTTGAAGAAGTCAGATCAGGGTACTACGACTCCCTAATCCGTTTGGACCACGCACGGTCTTAGTACGCCTGCATCACTCGAACTCAACGTTCCTTGACTGCAGGGTACATGCCGTTTTTTTAGCAAACAGTAAGAATGACATCACTTTGTGGTGGGATTCACAATATTTCAACCAATAGGAAGGAGGTTAATGTTCACCCTCTTAAGTGGAGGGTGAACAAAACTCAACTCATGTCGAAATGGACTATTTTGCCCTTCTCCTAAAATGACATTGTGTTCGTAATTCTCCCCAAAAGCTCTTCCTTCCTCCCTTCTCCCTTTCCATTGAACGTAAACTCCTCATTCTTTCCTCTCTTTAGAGTTTTCTACCCTTTCTTCTCTTCTATGCTCCCCCTTCTTCTCCTCTGTGCTCCCCATCTGATGCAGGGAAGCGTATAAGAAATTGAAAACGGAGCAGCAAGGACAATCACAAACACGATAGTTTAGAGAAACTCTATCTAGACTCTTTTCAATAATCAATAATCAACTGCCACAGCCCAGAGGCAAACAATCCGAATATATAGAACGCAACCCTAACCCTAGAAAGCGTAAAGAAAACCTACTAAAATTATTATAGACCCATAAAATAGAGGAAAAAATAAGAGTTCTGAAAAATGAACGGGCTGAAACGGACTTTCCTACGAAAAGTTATAAGCGAAACAAAAATAGCCCAGAAACGGTTTGAAGGCCCATTTGGAGGCCTAAACGACCTTAGAAGGCTAAAAAACACACAGCACATGGCCAAAGGCAATGTGTCCTGACCGTTGGGCCATTTCGGATCGAACTCGAGTGGGACCAAAGCCAAATTTCTCGGTCAGTTATTTACGAAAATGCCTATTAGTGGAAATAGGCCTTGGAATGCTTAAGGTGGTACTCCTCCTCTTTGGCTACTGCATCACCATCCTCGCGAGAGTTGCCCCTACCCCGATGCTTGACCTTTTGTAGACACCTACTGGGAGCGAGGCATCGCCATACAGATTGATCGTGGCTGTTTGTTTGGATGTTTGCTTCATAAATCAAGATCGAGGACATTCCCATGGCTAGGAACATCGCCACGCGATAACGGTTATCATCAAAATAGATGTAGACACCCCAATTTGGCCTAACGATTATTTCAAGTCCCACCTTGGGGACCATCCCGATGATGATATGGATACA